>JAKJJM010145897.1:0-11364 GCA_021901965.1 Pipa carvalhoi
AAAAAAAAAAAAACCCTCAGTTCACAGCTCCGGAACCTGCTGAGCCAGCGTCTTACTGCGTTACCACGGAGACGCGCTTAATGCAGCGTTAAAAATATAAAGCACTTATATCCCCCCTTTCCCAGCCACACACCAGCGTGCACACACTGCTTCCTCTCCTGGAGCGTGAAATGAGATTGGTCAAGATAAATAAAAAGGAGCAGTTATATTTTAACTGTGTGTGTATGTGTATGAGACAGAACCATTTCTTACATTCTGTTATTTGCATGTGCACTGAAACATTAGAAGGATAGATATATTCTAAATACACTTGTATACACAAGATCTCATATATATATATTTCCGCCTGTGATGGCTTTGATGGTTTTATAAGCAGATACATTTATATTAAGGGAAGAACCTGTCTTTCCAATACATTTAAACATTACCTCAGATTTACCTCAGATTATTACAGAAGATAGGAAGATCACTTTCTTCACTGTCAGTATATAGAATTCATTCCACAAAGTATATGAATGAGTTCATTCCTTCACCTTAATGGTGGCCAAATCCAGATAGAGTTAATTATTATATGGGGGCTGTCTAACATACCCCCTTTCCCCTAGCTGTTGTTAAACTGCAAATCTCATCAGCAGCAGTTGGTGGACGTCCAATAGGACAGCAATGCGTTAACTGTAATGGAACAACATGCCAGCAGGTGATTATGGGACAGTAACAGCCATAACATTTACAATGCCCAAAGTGAAATAATGTTTACAGGTTCCAAGCATTTGACTGAATGCCATCGCATTACAAGAGAACAAACTAGGAAATATAGATTAGCCTGTAGGCCTGCGAGAGCATAGCATAAGCAGGGATTATGTGAGATAAATATTATTATATTATTTCCTAATTTGACACCCTCCCTTGGCTAGTCTGGTCTGACAGTTCTTGCTTTCTCAGCAGGAGGTGATTACTCTGGGAACGCGTACAGCCATGGGGCTTACACAGCATATGGAGAGACTTGGCGTTTCCCCAGCTCGGGACTTCTGGGTAAGTGATTAATGTATTATAAAGTTATATATATAGAGATGGAAATAGATGATGCACCTGGCCCTCCAGCCATTGAACTACTGCTCGTGCCATTTAATAACTAATATCATTGGAGGTTATATAAAAACAGTTTTCAAGTTAATTATTTGTAGTGAAGTTTCATACCCAGAGATAAAAGAACAGTGACACCAAAAAAATAAAAATGCCTCCAGTGCATTTATAGTTACTAAAATATTCCACCTGTGCTTCCAAAAAATTCTAAATTGTATGTAGAAAGTAAGATATTTAGATTTAGTTTTAAAAATAGGGCTTTAGGGTATACTTCCTGAATTAAGCACCACAGGAAACTATGGGACTGGGTGTGGTCTGTTAGGCCCGGTTCATACAAGCGCATATATGCGCTGGGCTTTTAGAAAAGTGCATCTAGAAAATACACTGGTGTGTTTCAGTACGGGCGTATTTTCTAGATGTGATTTTCCCATTGTACTTTCCCAACACAGTGTGAACGCTCCCTCGGCGTTGACAGCTCCTATCTGGTCGCATTCTTCGCATTGTGTATATATGCGACGTCAAGTGTGCACGCACTTGCATATAGCGATATTGTGGTTGAAGCAGGTAAGTGCCATAGAGATTTGCGGCGTGTTTTTTTGAAGCGCAGCATATATATGAGCTTGTGTGAACCAGGTCTTAGCAACATGGCTGCTATCAGTTAAGATAAGAACAGACAGAAAGCAATACAATTCAGAATTTAACTTCAAAGATAACATTTTTAGAAGTGCTATATTTGAATAACTTCCCAACCAATTCAAACGGGTATGTTTATTGTTTTGGTGTTATGGGTCCTTTAAAATGCTACTGCAGTTAATTTGTGGTGGTTGCCTGTATGTATGTATGCCTGCCATAAAATGGGGCAGGATAATGACAGGTGGATTATCTTCCATGGTATGTTTAGCAGTGCACTGGGGGTGTGGGAGTTTTTGCGCTTCAGTTTTTTCTAAATTACAACACAACTGATGGTTTCTCTTAAAAGGGCAGTAACACCAAAAAAATGCATTTATAGTTACTATATTTTCAATCTGTACTTCCAAAAAGTCTAAATTCTGGTTATAAACTATAATATTTACCTATTTAATTTTCAAAAATTGGGCTCTTAGTCACACTTGCCTGAATCTGCCTTATGTAAAGTACCACAGAAAACAACAGGACTGGGGAAACTCTGTGTAACATCATGGCTGCTATCAGTAAAGGTAAAAACAGACAAAGCAATGCAATCCATTAAATTCACCTCAAAAATAACATTTTTACAATTACAGTATTGAAATAACTGCCATGCCAATCCAAATTTGAATTTTTTATCTTTATGGTTACTTGTCCTTTAATATTCATGGGCAACGGGCTGATTTTCAGATGGGTTAAGCTGGCTCAACTCCTAAAGCCAGATCACGGGTCTGCCTGTAAATCACCAATAAATTTATTGTTATTGCTGGGGGCAGAATAAGATTAGGAAAACACCCCTGATGGGCAACAAGCAGAGAATGACAGTTTGAGGAATCCTGTGTTAACTGGGTTTGTGGAGACTCACTCTGCAAATCACTTTTAGAATGCAAATGCCTGGTCATGTTAGGACATACGTCTACCACTATCTAGCCGCCCAGTATCTAGCCGCCCAGTATCTATCTGCCCAGTATCTAGCCGCCCACTATCTAGCTTCCCACTATCTAACCGCCCATCATCTATCCACCAACTATCTAGCCGCCCAGTGGCGTAGCGTGGGGGGGGGGCGGAGGGGGCGGTCCGCCCCGGGCGGCACTTCCCGCGGGGCGGCATTTTGACCTATGCCTGCATAGGCGTGCAGGGTGCAGTTCACAGAGGCGGGCGCGGGCGGGCTCTGAGCGGAGGGGGGGGCGCCATCGCTATTCTCCGATAGCACACCCCCCCGCAGACCGCCCCGGGCGCCCCAAACACACGCTATGCCACTGTAGCCGCCCACTACCTAGCCTCCCAGTATCTAGCTTCCCACTATCTAGCCGCCCACTATCTAACCGCCCATTATCTATCCACCAACTATCTAGCCTCCCAGTATCTAGCTTCCCACTATCTAGCCACCCACTATCTAACCACCCTGTATCTAGCCGCCCATTATCTATCCGCCAACTATCTAGCCGCCCACTAGCTAACCGCCCAGTATCTAGCCGCCCATTATCTATCTACCAACTATCTTGCTTCCCACTATATAGCCGCCCACATTCTAGCCGCCCACATTCTAGCCGCCCACATTCTAGCCGTCCACATTCTAGCCGTCCACATTCTAGCCGTCCACATTCTAGCCGTCCACTATCTAGCCGCCCACATTCTAGCCGCCCACATTCTAGCCGCCCACTATCTAGCCGCCCACATTCTAGCCGCCCACATTCTAGCCGCCCACATTCTAGCCGCCCACATTCTAGCCGCCCACTATCTAGCCGCCCACTATCTAGCCGTCCACATTCTAGCCGTCCACATTCTAGCCGTCCACATTCTAGCCGTCCACTATCTAGCCGCCCACTATCTAGCCGCCCACATTCTAGCCGCCCACATTCTAGCCGCCCACATTCTAGCCGCCCACATTCTAGCCGTTCACTATCTAGCCGCCCACATTCTAGCCGCCCACTATCTAGCTTCCCACTATCTACCCACCCACTATCTAACCGCCCAGTATCTAGCCGCCCATTATCTATCCGCCAACTATCTAGCCGCCCACTAGCTAACCGCAGAGTATCTAGCCGCCCATTATCTATCCGCCAACTATCTAGCTTCCCACTATCTAGCCGCCCACTATCTAGCTTCCCACTATCTAGCTTCCCACTACTGTATCTAGCTGCCTGACTTTGTTTTCTTATAACAGTTGGAATGTTGAACTGATATATAGGAAGTTTTACTGGATCTAAAGCAGAGGTCACCAACCTTCTGTAACAGTGATCCACATTTAAATATACAAAAAAATATATAGAACATAAAACATAAAAAAGGCCTTTTTATATTTAGTGATTTGCCACGCTAAGAAAAAAAATGGAATTATTCAGTAAACTCATCTGTATTTTAAAGGGGTTGTTCACCTTGGACTTAATTATTGATACGTTTTAGATAGGGGTGTTATAAGACGTTTGTTTTGTTTTGATTAATCTTGTCAGTTGATCACCCTTAGCAACCAGTTTATTAATGAATCTGATGTTTTATGCTTTTTTTAAGTTAGACTTATTTATCATTGCTTATTTTTCTGTTCAACCATGGCAGGCTGCTAGGTTTATTTACCTTAGCAACCAGAAGACCATTAAAATGCAAGGATAAAAATGTAAACAAGAAAAAGTTCTTAACAAAACTCAACTGGAAGTTGTTCTCGAAAACAGATGTCTACAACATGCTATAAATGAAGTCCAAGGTAGACAACCTCTTTAAAAAAACTGCTTGATATGAACGGCTGATATTTGTAAAGATGCCAGGAAGTGCTCCATCAATGCCATTAAAAACTGTTCCTGATAGCAATATGCTCAATGCAAGGAAACCCAGCTATGGTGGATAACGGTTCTGTAGGACTTCTAAGATAATTTAGAACCACATATTGACAGTTTGTTTTGCTGACCTGAGTGTGTAGTGGGAACTTGGAGTTGATTTTATTTCCTAAAAAAAACTCGTGACTAGGGTGGATTTTATTTTGGCTTGTGATTAGCTGTATTCTGGATTTCTTAGTCCAGTCCTGTGTCTCTTTGTGATGACATAATTGCATGGTGATAATTCTAATTTAATACCCCTTGTTCCTTGTTTACAACATTAAACCATTACATATAACCCTGATTAAACTACTTGCATGAGATGTTAATGGTTGATGAATTTGACTTATTAATGACAGAAAACTTAACAAGGTGTGTCTATTCAGTTCTCCCACTCTGTTTTTCTCCAGGTTCTCCCTATTACTACAGCTCCACGGCAAGGACTGCACCCCCCCCTACAACGGCTGGGGCGTATGACCTCCTGTAGTGTTCATGGAAACTGCTTGTGTAGCATCATCAACAAAAGCGCCAGGCCCTGGGAGACTTGCTTAATGGTGGATGTAACTAACAATCTCTATGGCAACCTCAAGCTTACCTAAAGCTCATGGCAACAAGAACAACTTTATTACACTTTGACTACAATCATCCTGGGTTTTTTTGGGGCATTCCAAAGCTGTGGGAAAGAAATAGATTTGAGAACTGAGCAGCTGACAACTGAAAAATGGCAAATATATCCTTTCTATGAGCAGGGGACCCACATGGAATTTAAAAAAGACTATGTATCAAGTGCGTCCACAGGCAAATATTACAGAACATTTTTTAAAGAGTCTAACGAAAAAATAGCTACATTTCTAACCTCTTTTGTTAACATCCTATTTGACATGGTTTTTTGGTACTGTTTAACAGGATGATGGTGCCAACATAACTTAACATGGCAGTTAAGGCTGGATAAACTATACAGGGTCAATATTTCCCAACCCAAATTAATTTGAAACAACTAAATGCTATCAACACATTTCCTGCTTTGACATCTGGTTTTGCTGATGATCCCATAAAGCACCTGTAGTGGTCATCACTAGATTTTCACTAGATTTTATGGGACGACACACATTGATTTAGTGACATTCCACTTGGTGAAGGTTTAGGTGTGTACCAGAACAGCTAAGCGTGTTTAGAACCATACAGCAGAGTTCATTTATGATCTGAGCTTAGCTTTGTTTATTCGGCAATAATAATGTTTTTGCCTATACATCTTGAGAGGTTCAGGAAGCAGGTCATATCTTGGAAGTCAAAATGGCTAGTTAGTAACCTTCTACCTCATTGATGGCAAGCAACACTGCACCTTATTTAAAGGTAGTCAACCTGAACACTCCCTAGTTCACACCACACTGAAATGTCTATTTGTTAGTAAAATGGGAGCTTAGATCCCGTATCGGACTTTCCATTTTGGATTTAAAATTGCAGTTTGGTTTTAATTAATTTAGAGGCCAACAGACAAGCATTTCTACCTTCATCAGTTTCAGCATGCTTTTGCAGGGCCGGTATTGGGGGTTGCTAACTGGGCCATTGCCCAGGGCCCTTAATTTAGAGGGCAAACAAATTGATTGCTCACTAGCCTTGCTGACAAACGTACCAGTACATTCTAATGAAATAGCAGTGTTTCTCATTTATATATTATACAGTAAAGGGCTATGCTAGTAACAAGAAGACACTGCTTATTGTAAAACAACAAATAAGAACTTTAGAAAATCTGTGTTTTTAAATGAAAAAGCATTGTTGCAGAGGAGTCTAAGCTCAACCCACGAATGCACAAAATCAGTTATTTTTTTTGTTTGAATCCTGTAAAGAAAAGTTGGAAAAATACTGAATCAAGTATTTTTGGAGTACAAAAGTAAGTTTATTTAAGTAGAAAAAAAAAAAAAAAAATCGAATAAATGTCATAGATCCCCCTCCTGATGCAAAGATATATATCATGTTGGGTTTGGTCTACTCCCCCACTTTTTCTAGGAGTCCAGATCTCAGCTGAAAGGTGGCTACACAATGCAAGAATAGTCTGGCCAGCTTGACCTGGCTGGACATGCGACTGTTTATGGCCACCATCCAACCGAATTTCTAGAATCATACTTTTTAGGGTTGAAGAGGTAAATATTGGACCAGCCTTATATTCTAATTTCCTGACTAATGCCTTATCTATAGTGCTTACAGTGGTCATCTTTGCCTAGTTTCTAATGAAATCCATTGATGATTGACTTGTTCATTATGGCCTTCATGTGTCTGTTTGTTCAGCTGTTGGATCAGCTAATGGCAATGCATGAGCCACTCTAGTGTGTTTGTATACTGATTGTTTAACCTACTGGCCCACATACGCCAGTATGGGCTCTATAGCAAAACCTGCCCAGGTCCCCCCACTCCTGGAATTCTAACAGCTGGGTAGGGCAATACTCAGCCCTCTTTTCCCATAGGCAAGGTAATATTTTGCTCCCCTGACTTTATGGTACATGCGCTCCTGATAAAACCAAATTTAGTCAAAAAAAAGCACAGTATGTATCAGGCAATTTGACAATATAGTGCCTGCTCTACACTTAATGACTTTATAAGAGAGACCTGTTTGTGTAAATACCTTTCTGACAGGTTCAGACTGTAAATATATATTGTAATGTAAAATATTTTAAATAAATAAGCATGATCTAAACTGACTGCTGGTGTTTAATCTATGCATTTGTCTTTTTCAGTCATTCAACCAGGTAATAACTAACTGAATCTTATTAAGAAGCCTTGGTTCTAGATTTTCGGCTTAGTTAGATGATTTTGCTGGAACTTATTCCTCACTGGCTATGCTACAATAGACATAGGTTACAGCAGCTGTGAAAGCTTATAAGAAGCTTGGGAGTTGCCATATTGTTTCCTTATTTGAAGCTGCAGTTTCTGCCTTTGGCCAGTAGAGACAACACCTGTCCCAAAGCACTGCATTACATTGCTAGTAGTTCTCACAGAGGTAAATGCCAAGGGGAAAAATGACCATACCCTTCCCCCAGCTAAGAAAAAAACTATCCTTAGATTGTAAGCTCTACGGGAAAGGGACCTCCATCCTCTTGTGTCAATCACAACCTGGCACTTAAAGTGAATTTATGCTCACTTGTAATGTGTAATGCACTTTTCCCATGTCTGTATTATATTTGTGTTGTTAAATTGTACAGCGCTGCGTAAATTTGTGGCGCTTTATAAATAAAATTATACATACAAACATCCCAGGAGCAGGAAATAGAGGGAAACAGTTCACATAATATCACGGAGCATTGCCACTGGTGTATAGTAAGAGTAGTGTGATCATTGCAAGGAGCAATTCCTTTGAACTGGGAGTAGAAAGAGGCAGGGACAAATGAAAGAGTGGTCTGCCATTGGAATGGATTAGGCCGAGTTCACACTAGCGCTTCTAAGCAAAAAAAAAAAATGCTACCCCAAACCCCCATTATACTTACCTGACCTGGTCATACAGGCGTGATCATGCGCCATAACATCAGGACACTTCATGTCGTGTTTTTAGGGAGCATAGGGACACGATGCGCACAATGCGGCGGGTTAGGAGCAGCAGAAAATGCGGAAGTAGTGGTCACACAGCCTCACGTAAGCACTATTGAAAAGTGCGTCCCAAAAAAGAGACCGCCTGCATGTGGTGCCGTATTTACAGGACACACCTTTTTTTAAAGCGCTTAGGAGCACTATGTGAACCCAGCCTTAATACTGATGGAGGCCCTGTGCATTTATATGTAGCTGTGTTGCATTAGACAATAATTATAGCAAAGATTTTTCTGTCCCCAAGGGGTTCTGGGCAATAATTAGAAAGAACTTTACAACTGAATTATGGGATAAATATATAACTGAGTGTTGACAATTAGGTGGCCAAAGCTGAAGGCCTTAAGGGAATGAATTATAGGGGCTACTAAAGCCCCAGGCCTACAAACTCCTAAACTCCTATTAGAAATGTGCAGCCGGGTCCCCAGTGAAAGTGGGTAAAACTTGCTCATTAATGATTTGTGCCCAGTCACAGTATGGGGGGAGGGGTGTTAATGACATTTCGGCACCGTCTTAAAAAGTGCTCGATTTCCATCTAAAATGGTGCAAAATTTCTGCAGAAAGCAAAGCAGCAGCAATGCTCACGGCAGTTTATTGAGAATTTCATAGGCTTGCTGGGATTTAGGATACCAGTGTACCTGGAGCATTAATACCCCTTTAAGAAAGAAGCTTGTTACAAAACTTGGTTCAGAAGCTTGTATCTTCAGAATACATTTGAGGGATAGATCAGATGTTGCAAGGCTTGTACGTTATGAGATCTAAGAAGAATTCAGATTGAACTTTGCAGGGAATTCTGGGATACATGTATATAGCTCTCTGTGGAGGTAATTCTATGATAGGAACAATATGACTAATGTACATGATGAATGAATGAGGCGCGGGGAGAGAAAGAGAGACGGAAAGTACTGTAGGAAAGGGTACAGGGAGCTGTGTGAGAGCTGCAGGATGCTGCATTAAGGGGCAGGCTCCTTGGAGAGCTGTGATCATTCATGTGCTGAGAACTCATTAGGGATAAATCAAACCAGCAACAGCATGAAACAGGAACATTATACCCACCATTCACTACTGCCCCCATGTAAATCTCATTTATATCCCCCTTCCTTCCTAGTGCACCTTAGCAGGAACTGAGGAGGCGGATGGGGCAACATGTCCATTTGCCCTTTGTGCTGTTGGCTTCTCTTGTTAGGCCCCAAGCTCTTATCATTTCCTTGTACATTATAATGCTCGCGCCCAGGAGGAAGCATCGCAAACCAGGAACTAAAAAGGAAGCGTTAAGGGAGGATGTGGGCATGGGAAGAGTAATTGCAAATAAAAGTTTGTCAAGCAGAAAATAAAAAAGCAAATCATACAGATGTGGCAATTTTCAGGATCATTGCACCCTCAGTCCTATCTCTCTAGTAATAGGGGGACCCATGGGAATTAGGATAGAATATTCAGTGTCCTGATTGGGGCATATCCCACAGCAGACACACATATGTGTAAGATCTGGCACGTGAAACTCACCGGTATTGAGTGACTCACACTGGATATATTAGCCTGTGCTCAATACCTGGATAGCGACAGGACTCCCACCGTCTAATTGTACCAGTCTTCAGCTTGGAATGACTGGATTCTGCTTCTACAATGCCATATAGTTAATACTGTGTGCCTTATTGTTTGTACAAATGTGCTTTATCTCTTACAGGGAGTGCTACAGCATCTCAACAGAATTTCCCTCAAGCGCCAGAGGCATTGCACCTTGCATGGATGCTCTAAAACAAAGACAGTTGTGTTTGTCTCACTGAAAGGCACATTGGTCTGACATAGAACAAGACTTAAATTGCGTATTCTGGAGTCATATTCTGACAGCAAGAGCAATGCACTAATGCTAACGCTTACAAACACTAACGCTAACAAACACTAGCGCTTACAAACACTAACGCTTACAAACACTAACGCTAACAAACACTAGCGCTTACAAACACTAACGCTAACAAACACTAGCGCTTACAAACACTAACGCTTACAAACACTAGCGCTAACAAACACTAACGCTAACAAACACTAGCGCTAACCAATCACTAACGCTAACAAACACTAACGCTAACAAACACTAACGCTAACCAATCACTAACGCTAACAAACACTAACGCTAACAAACACTAACGCTAACAAACACTAACGCTAACAAACACTAACGCTAACAAAAACTAACGCTAACAAACACTAACGCTAACAAACACTAACGCTAACAAAGACTAACGCTAACAAAAACTAACACTAACAAAAACTAACACTAACAAAAACTAACACTAACAAACTGTAACTCTCACAAACACTAACACACCTCTACACAACTACATAACATGACATCTCCCAGTGTATTATTTATATTTTTCTCTTTATTATATGGAGATACATTTTTTACTAACAGTAGATCTGCAGTTCCTGGCAATGGCTACAGCAAATGATTCCAATCTGTTCTGAACAACATTTCTTCTTAGATACAGAGTTGTTTGTACCCACAATAAAGATCTTAAAGAAAAACTAACGACAAGAAAATAAACTTTACCTTGTGTGACAATAGCAGGAAGACAATTAAGTCTGTCACTAGCATTAGTTCCCCTTTACTTACCACTGGGAACTGCTGAAAAATATTCCCGCAGGTAGTTTTTATCTGCAGGATCGTCTCCACTCACCGAGTACATGAAGAGCACTTCCATGTCTTAGAGATGGTACATTATAAACTCATTGCTTATTTAATACAATCAGGCATTCTGCCATTCTACATAGCAAATTGCCCACTGAAGGGTAGTGCTTGATTAAAGACTATGTCGGTTATTTATTAAAGGGTGAATTCGCCTAGCATAGTGACTTTGCATCAGTTCACATCACTACGATCAGGAAGACGCAAATTCACATCTCTCTATTCATGAAGCAGCTGATAGACTTGTCGAACAAGTGGACAGCATCAGACACTACGCTGCACTAACATCAAACAGTCAGTTGGACAGTAGTGGGATGTGAACTGAGGCGAATTCCTCCAGTGAAGGGCAGTGACGTCATCCTGACAATGTCCCAATAACTGTATTAAGTGAATATTACATCCCTTTCTATGTCTCCCTGTCCCTAGTTCATCCTCACAATGAGCCACTAACTGTATATAAGTGAATAATACATCCATTTCTATGTCTCCTTGTCCCTAGTTCATCCTCACAATGTCCCACTAACTGTATATAAGTGAATATTACAT
>JAKJJM010146000.1:0-12714 GCA_021901965.1 Pipa carvalhoi
CCCTAAACTTTTTTTTAACTATTTGTGGTAGCAATTGGCTTAGTATAAAGGAGTTTTATATGTATGTGGGCAGTTATATCGGCACTATAGTTCTCCTTTAAACAAAATGTATCAAAGAAACACAATTTAATGTACATAAGATGCATGAATTAAAATTGCAGCGCAACTTTGTACTAATATTTTTTACCCCGTAGTAAATGCCATCATATGCAACTTGTGGTTGCAGCATGTTTGGTCCCCAATATTAATATAAACTTGTTAGCCATTTTGAAATACATCTCCTAGCAGTTTTATTCCCAAGTCTGACATTTTTTTCTTAGAAAGGGAAACATGGAATTTGAACATAAAGTTATAAGTATAGCAACTCAACAATACAGGGATTTCAAATGGTATGGCAATCATACCTACCATCTCCGAATTCCATTAAGAAAAGGGACATTCACTGCAGAATCACAATATGTTAAAGGTTATATCATGGAACAGATAAACCAAAGTTCTGTGTATTCTACATTTAAATGCATTATGGGAGTAAAACCAAACATCTTCTCCGAAGCTTTTACTGTTTGTTTGTTCCTTTCATTCATTACATTTAAGTATAAAAAGCCAAACATATTCCAAAGTGGGGGAGGAGGCTGTCATTTGTCAGATAGAAAGAGTGCTACAGCTTTCGTGATATCACTGATAAATTTGCTTCTACCTGACCTCTTTGTTTTGAGATTAGAATTTTCAGCTGGTTTGTGAAATAGCCTCTGTGTATATGATAATTAAAATGGTACTATAAAAGGTACATTTGCATCAGTTCCCACCACACTACTACCAAACACACATACACAAATACACGTAGACTTTAATGGAGGAATTTGATAAATTCGTAATTTAAGTACTGATATCTATGAAAGCCTGAAGTGAAAATTTGTGTGAAACGGTTATCTTTAAATGGGGGATTTTTAAGTGTGCATTGTATGTAAAATTTATTTGACACTATTATACCAATATAAGCATGGATTTAAGGTCGGCTTCCTAAAACCTTCAGTGATTTAACAACTTATTTGAGATTACAAATTGATTAATCATAATTAATTTAACTCATCAATGCTATTAGTTTAGCTAAACATACCTACATCATAAATGTTACATAATAATATTTTTCTTGTGCAATGTATATGGATGTGTACTATGTGCACCTCTACATAATGTTTGTTCTTTACCATTACAGTGCAAATTTAGATATACAGTTCCATAGTCATCACTATAATATGGTGATCTTGTATAAACAAGAATGTCCTTGTAATAACCTTGAAAAGCAGACATCCTTATTATAAACACAATTGCTACGTAGTTATAGAATAGGCCATATTTACTATTTCATAAATCTAATCAATAAGTGTAATTGGTTTAAGGGAAAATAATATTTGTTTTCTTACAGTATTTTTGTGTGCACATCTTTATATCTAAATATTTTTAACAGAAAGCTTTGGCCAAGATCAGTATGCAGGAAAGAGTTTGTAGCAGTAGAGGGTGCTAAAGTAACAGGCATCTGCATGCCATTCAGCTACTTCATTCTTGCTTGAAATGCAGATCCTCAGGAACACGACAAGAGCAAGATGCGTTTAGTATTTAGAACATTTCCTTTATATATTCCAGAGTGAATTGAAGGCATCTTTATCTAGGTTATTATTTCATATAGTGAAATGTTGTAAAACACATTTTATCAAGAAGATGTTTCAATTTTTGGAAATGTTACTCAAAAATAGACAGATTATTCCACTATAAACTGAGTGAATTGCGATGAACCAAGTTTACCCACAATCCTCTTTCCACACCGAAATGAGCAATAACCCAGAGGAATCCGACCATAGGTAGAAACACTCTTACAAAAGATCAAAAATGGAAATGACTAAGGTTATTTCGATCCATTTTGCCATTTTCCACCACTTTTTTTCCGCTGCATTTTCGATTTCCCCTAATTTATGTAAAGCCGAATAACATTTAGCGCTACTGATAAATGTTGATGCATTAACAACAACTACAATTTACATTACTGTCAGTGAAGCCTTTTTCAATCAATATCTCTGATTTTTCTGCCAGGACTTAGAAAAATTTTTAGTGCACCATCTCCATAGGAATAATAGGTTTTTGCCACCCTCAAGCAGGCTAAGGGGGGTTATTCTCTAAAGTGAGAATTCAAATGTCGAATTCACAAATAGCGGATTCCTATAGTAAATCTGTGACTGCCACAAGTCTCCCATTATAAAGTCATGACCGCGACAATTTTTAAAGTTCCAGCTTTGACAACATTTCCTTTATAAAGTCGTGACTGCGACAAAATTCTCATTATAAAGTTGCAACTGTGATAGTACCAGTCTATTGCAACTGTCCTTAGCTGGCGAATTTGCACCTTTACACTACAATTCAGGCTTTAGAGAATAACCCCCTAATACTTTTTAAAGATTACAGAAATTCTAAAGGGCTTAATACATTTTTAATATCAATATTGCCAATATCAATCCATCAAGGAAATGTTATTCGATATTATTAAATCCCCCCCCCCCCATCCTTTTTTTTTTTTTAAATATATTTCACCACTTTTTATGCCTTTTGTGGCCATTTTGGTGGTGTTTGAATTCTAGGACTCATTTCAATCCATTTTCAACACAATTATGCCACAATATTATAATTTAAACCTTATAGGAAATAATGAAAAACTTGAGGCCAGGAGTGGCAAAAAGTTTTTAGTGGAATCAAATTGAAGAACTTTAGTTTCAATGTTGGTAAATACAATTGGTTTAAAACACGTCAAGCTCAAAAATTTTGTAATGGAAATCAGGAGAAAATAAACATATTGAAAAACATAGTTGAAATTTTCTCCAGATGGAAACATACCAGGCTGAAATAATTTTCCATACACTTTGATCCTTAGTAAATATGCCCCTTTATGCTATTTTCATCTTTGAATATTTTATAGTAAAATTGTGTATTTATAATTTAACATCTTGTTACAGAAAAAAACTCTTACTAGTAAAAAATGGCATTAATTCTGTTCCACATGTACACTGTATTTTACTCGCTAGTATCATTACAGAACTGATTTGTAACATCTGAAACATTGCAATCTCTTCAAATACCTGTCACTAAAAAGAGAAGATGATGCACAATAAGAACGAAGTAACAGCAGAATAGATTAAAATTACAGATCTAACTGGGAAAATGCTTGATTGCTGAATGGTTTTATATTAAACGCACAGGCAATTTTTTTTTAAGTATTAGAGTGAAAGCTATTTGTAGGTGCCACATTAAGGCACAAGTGAAAAGTTCTATCTCATGCATGACAAAAGCAATAACCCTTTCACAGTTTAAATGGCATCTTTAGAGCCTTTCAGTGTACACAGGCGGGACACTGAGAAATATTAATTGCCAAAGACACTCAATGAAAGGTGCCATGATGACTAGCAGCTAATGTGATAACATATTCATGTCTGCAGGGCACCAATGACCTCTTGACCAACTTATTTAAATTAGAAGAACACTATCCCCTCTATGTCATAGTGTTATGTTGTATTGCAAATCATTGTGGCAGCTTCACAAAGGGACAGCCTCCATGTGTAACACCTTCCCTAGGGTTTCCCTGGTACTAAAGGCAAGTGAGAGAGAGAGTTTGCATGGTCTTTCATTACTGCATGAGGCAAGATCAAGTTGAAGCTAAGAAAATTGAGTACTTTTGATTATTAGGGTGGAAATTGGAAAAATATGTAATTTTTTTTAAAATAATAAAACAGTGTAATAGTAAAATCCAGTGTTTAAAGGGGAACCATAATGGTTAATTATACTTACCTGATCGATCTAGCAGCAGTACACCAAGTGTACTAGATCAGTATTCATATGACGATCCTCAGCCTTGATAGTCAGATGAATAAATCATCCCCGCTCTGCTCACTTCTGGGTCTATGCTACTGATGTCGGTCCCTCACATTGACCCCCCCCCCCGAGTTTCGGCAAAACTAATCGACTGCGCATGCCTAGATTGATTGCTGTCAGATGTGTAGTCAGTGTGGCGTAGTCACTCAGATCATGTGAAATGATGTGAATTCCAACAGTGAAGTGCATTGACATCATCTTCACCACATCCCACTAATTGTATATAAGTAAATAATACATCTATTTCTATGTCACCTTGTACCTAAGTCATGTTGTCATTTAATTGCAGTTGCCATTGTTACTTTTGAAGAAATAGCCACCTTACTTAACACTGGAGCTGTGCCATCAAACCCTCAATTCGCCAGTCTGAAGTAGGTAAGTTAAACAGGTGAATTAGGAGTAGTACACCTAGTCACATTCGCACCTTCCACACACTCCTCCACTCAGTCAGTAGTAGAAGTACCTGTGCACACGCATGCAAAATGATGCAAAGAGCTCTGTAAGATCGTGACTATCCTAGATGCCCAAATTTGTTGCGTTTTTGCCACTTCACAGAGTTTACTCTATAAGCCAACATGGGGGAGTGGCAAATACATGTGTATTCATAGCTCTATGCGACTATTCAGACTTTACTCAATAAGGCCCACTATTTCAGATTTATTTAGTATTCCTAAAGAAGTGTATAATGAATTGGTCTTTCTCTATCACCTTTGATAGTACTAGCTGTTAATAAAACACTGAAGAGACCAGTTCTTGTTTGCAAGCAGAGGTTAACAATAAAGTTATACATTTGGATCCAACTACATTGGGAACTTAAGTTTGCAATTAGGACAAAAGAAGTGAAAAGAGAAAACTATATATATACCATATTTTCCGCTCCACAAGACGCACTTTTTTTTCTCCAAAAGTTGGGGGAAAAATGTCCGTGCGTCTTATGGAGTGAAGATTACTCACCTTACCCCAGCGTTCCAGCGATGCTGCTCCGATCAGAGCATATCTCTGCAATTAGGTATGTTTAGCGTGACGTCGCTCCTAGGCGCCTTCGGGTCTTGTCGGCTCTATTCGCCGACAAGACCCGAAGGAGTCAAGGAGAGCCATCCCGCTGAACTTACCTCATTGCGGAGAGACGCGCTGAGAGGTAAGGAGAGGCGACGGGAGGGGAGGCAGGAGGGCGGGCCAGCAGGTAGGGGAGGGTAGGCAGGCAGGGGAGGGTAGGCAGGAGGGCGGGCAGGTAGGGGATAGATGGCAGGGGAGTGATGGCAGGCAGGGATGGCAGGCAGGGGAGGGCGGGCAGGCAGGGGAAGGAAGGCAGGTAGGGAAGTGATGGCAGGGAGGGCAAGCAGCCAGGTGAGTGAGGGCAGGCAGGCAGGCAGAGGAGGGATGGCAGGCAGGGAAGGGATGGTATATTTTAGCACACAATTTGGTTAAATTTTTTTTTTCCTTATTTTCCTCCTTAAAATCATAGGTGCGTCTTATGGAGCGAAAAATACGGTAAGCTACTATTTTGCAGTTTGTCAAATCAACAGATGATGAATATGCTTTTAGAAAATCTTAATGCTTCCTTTTTTGAAGTGACTATATTAATAATTTAGGATAATATATATTTAAAGACTATAGTTTGAAGTATAAATGAAAGACTTACTGCTCAGTGAACAGTTGGACCCCAAAAATATGAAACATTTCTCACATAAAATTGCTGTCTAATCAGGTAGAAACCAACAGAAAGTTAGTGAGAATTCCACCTCCTTCATTAGATTTGTTACTCCATGTTTATCGTTAACAATACAGCATCTGATACCAAAATTATACAAATAGCCAATGTTTATATCCTTTCCATGTATAGCAAATTAAAAATGAGGGATAAGAGTATATAATATCTAGATGCTAATTGTCATCATGTTAAGTATAGTTAAATAAAAGTAGAATTAAAAAAGGAAAATAAACATTTAGGAGGATACAAAGAGTACAAACTAGTGTAGAAAAGAATGGTTAGGAAGATCAATGGGGTTATTCTCTAAAGTGAGAATTCGGCTGTCGAATTCGCAAACAGTGGATTCCCATAGCAAATCTGTGACTGTGACAATTCTCCCATTATAAAGTTGCGACCGCGACAATTTTCAAAGTTCCAGCTTTGACATTTCCTTTGTAAACTTGCGACTGCGACAATATTCTCATTCTTAACAAGCAACATGGAAGTGGGTCAAAAACCTAAACAGATCGGCAGAGTCAGACTAGGGTTGATGAGCCCACTGGGGGCCTACCCCTGCATCAGCCATGTCATGTGATGGATGTCACATGACGTGAGAGAAGTGGTCTCAGCCTTCTTGGGCCCCGGGGCCTGCTGGTGACCCAGCAGGCCAGTCCCAAACCAGCAGCACAGTGTTCAACAATGTCTTTTTGGGGCACTGGACTTTCTGCTACAGACCTAAAGAGCACTGGAGGAACCCCACAAACAGTGAGCATGAACCAACAAGGGAGCAGGTGTTAAGGCCAGACAATCTACCTGAGAGCAAAAAGCAAAAAGTCTCTTGCAAATTCAGTGTTCATTTCCACACAGAACTTAATCACAGCCATTCTTTGCAAAACAAAGTCAATTCAGACACAACATTCAGTGGGCAAATCCTTTGTCACAAAAACATTCAAAACAGTTGGTAACTTTGCAACATATACAGTTCTTTTAAAACAACAGAGAATACCTTCCTCTTTCAATGTACTACACAGGCAATGTCTTATGGAAGGAACTTTTTCCACAAAATCCGTTTTCAGAGAATCCAAGCACCAAAGTTACACCTGGGCTGACCTCCAGCAATACGTTTTTACAAGTGGGGCAAAATATCTCCCCTTAAATACTACTCCCTCACATTCTATATAATGGTGTTTTGCCACTCCGCATCACAATGGAGGCAAATAGAGGCATGAAGTTCACAATGACAATGCATAGTAGTATTTCTTGAACTCTCTATTTGCTACAACAGGATTGTGTCACAAAAGGCTTCTCAAGGGGAACCACTGGGAATCCGTTCTCAGCATGCTTTTCTGCCTATAACAGTCACCCTTGGATTTGGGAGGAGCCCTTTGCTACTTGGGTGTCGCCAGGTCTTAATGGCAAGAGATCACCAGTGGTGCAACAAGGGTGCCAAACATGTGGAAATGGGAAAAAAACGCACAATTGTGCAAACTGGATCAGTAACAAATTATAGAGAGCATCATGAATCAGGAGGTTAGAAATAGAGGCAGGATACAGGCACAGGAACATTGGATCAAGACAAAGCAAAAGAAGATACCCACAATTCAGCCAAGGTCTTTCTGGACAGCCAGACAAGACCAATCAAGGGCAATTCATAGCAGATGCAAGTTCAGGATATAAATAAGGCTGGTAATTACTAAATGCATTGCATCTGAAAAATGATTTGCAATTGTGCAAAAGCCTGCTGCCAAGATTGTAGAAATGGAAGCCTATAGGGTTGATGTGCTCTGATATATATGCAAGAGTCTAATCATGCTGATATAAGAACAACCTTAGCAGATGTGATTTAATGGCTCAAGTCAGAGACATCTGCAACAAGCATTTTAAAAACAGTTTTTATATGGACTAATTAATTTACACTTGAATATAGATAAACATAGATGCCCTTTATTTTTCATCTATGATAATTGCTGATGAGTTACTAAAAGAGAAGGCTGCCAATGAAGTACTTTTAAGACAGTTACACAAAGGGGTTTTGTCACCAGCTTTAAAACCAGCAACAAAACAAAGAGAAATCCTAGACTTGAATGTCCACAATGATTTTGAATTTCCAGCTTGTCTTTGAAGTTATCCTAGTCTCTTGATCTCCTGTGCACCAACCTTGGGCTCTGTTTTGAAAATATCTTGTCTCTCTCACTGACTTCCTGACCTTCAGCTTTTTCTATGGTTGCAGATCTTGACTGCCTGCCCTGACCTCTGCTTGTTTGTCCTGTGTCAATTGTTCTTGTATTTGGGAAAGTCACAGTACCAGTTCTACCTTACAGTAGAAAGTCCAAGACAATAAATGGACATCAGTGAATAATTAGGTAGTTCTGATTTCATTTGTTGTCCTGCTATCTCTTAAGCCTGGAAATTTGTCAATGTTTTGCTGCTGTTTTAATGCAGCTGACAAAATATCTCTTGTGACATTTCCCTTATTGTTGAAAGTGCCTTGTGTGCAAATGAAAGACTTTTATTCTATTATTCTTTATATAGTGCGCTTTCTCTTGTTGCTTGTGAGTTGCTGTTATCCACAACAGCCTGAGGGTAACAAGTTCGACTTCTGTCAAATAAAAGGCCAGACATTTTCATTATAACCCTCTGGACATCAGCTTAAGCTTTCTCTCAAAATTGTTTGAAAACTTAGATTTTTTTTTTTACCAGTTAAAAAAATATCTGTAGATTTTGTAAGAGTAATGATTTTTTATCTCTTCACATAATTCAATCTTCTGAGAGTCTATCCAAATCCTGTGCACCTGCAGTTCTCCCCACATACTGATAGCATGGTATCCGGAGGGAGTTGAAGAAACCAATGTTGGCATAAGAGCAGACTCTGGAGACAGTAGGCAGAAATATAAATATCAATAAATCAACAAAAGGGAAATGCTGAGAATATGCAATGCAGGCTTACAACTACTCCGTGTGTCATTATCGGCAATGTGCCTTTTGGAAACAGTATTAAAGGCTGACAGCATTATCACTGCAAAATAACTTTAAAAGTCTATAATTTGTAACTGTATGCTTTCAGCAACATTAAATTGTTTGAAGTGATCGCTATACACTTGACAGGACCAGACAGCACATTTGATAACACAATTTTCATGTATACCAAACGGGAAAAGTAAATAGCTATCGCTGTAGCTGTTTTTTTTTTTTCTTTCTTCTTTTACTTTAACCCTTATTGCCTTGTTTTGAGAGACCAATTTCAATTTGTTTGTTTGTTAGCAAGCCAATTAGTTCCACTGCTGAAGTTAATTTTATGGACTATCATTACACTGAGCTTGCAGGCTATGGATTCCAATCAATAAGATTTTCTCAAATTATTGCTATCTTTTTTTCCTTTTGTCTTTTAGAAAAAATGTATCCTTTCTACTAAGTTTGCTTGTCAGGTATGGGTGTAAGTGACTAACAGCTAAGTTTTTACTTTAATATATTTGAATCCTCATATTTCAACAGAATTTTAGCCCTTCAATAATTCTGGATAATCACTCAAGGAAGACACACTGTATGTATTTATTACTGTACTGTATGTAGTGGAGGTCAATCAAACTTTACACAATGTGGCACATTTATCAAAGATTAAAATGTGGTAAAAAATAGGGATTGTCACGTGTGAATCCGTGGCTAGAGTATTCTGTGCCTAGGCTGTAGTGTACTGTCTCGGATCTGTCAGGGTTAACTGTGACTTTACAGGATCTGTCACGGGAAATGCAGTGAAGTACACATAGGGTATTATGACAGTGGATGCCACTAGAGGAACTGAAGCAACCAAAGCCCATTATGCCTCTGGAGGCACTGAGGCATACAGAAAACAGGATCAGCTGTGGGAAAGTGCAGAAACAAGAGGGTAATGGATTCTCCTTACCATAGTGGGGTTGGCACAGGATAATGCCGAGGCACGGAGTCTAAGGAGCCTCTGGTCTTTACATTGAAACCCCGCAAGGGGGTATTGCCTATGTGGCAAGGAGACTCCCAGGTCGTGGACCTCGTGTTAACCCCTCACTGGTGGCAGCTGGCTGAAACACTTGCAGAGACTCTGGTGGATACAGGAACTGCAGAACTAAACCACTCATTGGATCACTTGGAGTGTACTTAAGTAAACAGAAGTGAAACCAAACACTTGGAACATCCAGGCAGATCAATGCAGAAACTCACAAGAAGGTATTCCTTGAAGATATACAGGAGCACTAGACTGCAGAGCTGACACTTGAAGTGTCTGAAGCAGAATCTGTAGACAAGTAGGACTCTCAGATGGCAGACCAGGCAGTGTAGGATCAAACAGGATCTTAGCACAGCAAATCTGAATACAGGAGCAGACATAGATGATAGATCCCTGCCTAAAGCAGAGCTCAGCCTTTTGAATTTAGCACCGCTAAAACAGCTACAGCGATAGCTATTTACAATATGCGTGATGTTAGCGGCTCCGGATTGGTCCCCCAACCCGGAAGTGCTGGGTTTAACGCAGACCCAGTGCTTGCTGGCAGAGAAAAGCTGGCAGAACACGAGCAGCGCTCATAGAGAAGGATGTGTGGTTTAGTCAGATTAATCAGCCACAATCCTACACTGATTCAAGGCAGGATCAAATTTTGACAGATTATTCAAATTGTTTTGCAAACTTCACTAAGAGGCTTATACAGTCTTTTACAGGTTCAAATTCCAGTCTGTTCTCCACTACTCCAACTTGGCTTATCCAGCAAACTTTTCAATGTTGGCAAATTCATATCCAGCTCGGACACTTAAGACACTTACAGAGCTCTTTGCTCCACTCTGCCTGTGAATTCACAAGTAATTTCATTATTCATCAGGTATCAGAGTGTCGAAGTATCAAATTTGGTCAGGCTTACTGCATCTTGTCTTTGCCAGTTCAAAGTGGCAAAGTAGGGGGTTGATGGCAGGGCTCTGATGTGGTGTAATGCAACTGTTGATTCAAAAAGTGTCAATAAAGACTGCGGCAAAGTGACTGCATGTACTAAGGATATGGTGACAGACCAGGAAATAATGTTCCCTTAATACGGTTGGTTTGACATTTTGAGGATGACCTCACTTCGCTCAGGATTTTATGGTACAATTTGCATCAGTTTGCGTGACTCCGCATCCTACTATTGTTTGAATGACAACATCCTACTCTGCACAAGATATCACTTCCAACAGCGTTTGCTTCTTTTCTAAGGGAATCGACCACTTAGTGAATAAGGAGTAGCAAATTTGCAATCTAAAGCGATGCAAATACACTTTGACAGTCAAATTTGCACTTTCATGAATAAACCCCTTAAACTTTAGAACACAGTATAACCAGCAAAAAAAATCAAAGTGAACTATTCCCCTTTATCCCTAGAGCTGTAGTGATGCAGCATACAAGCCACATTGCTGAAACTTCCTGTAATTTTTCAGAGGTTCCTGGGACTCTATACCCCCGCCCAGTCTTAGGGGTGGTGGGTATCTATCATGGGATGAGGACCAAAATCTCCCCTCCAAACCCCCTACTCTGAAATCCTAGTGAGGTGGGAGAATAAGTAAAGCTGGGAGATACATAATGAATCCCCCAACCCCACTCCTTAACCAGAAGGGGCATTGGTCACTTTCCTGGAGGGGATCAGTTACTGACCCCTTCCCTTGACCCCCCAACCCTCTTACCAATATGCAGTTGGTCAATTAGATTTTCCTAAAAATTGTGCACCATTCCTGACCTGGTATCAACCATTATTTCCTTTGGAGGAACTGTGGGGTGGAAGTCTGAAAATCTTGTCAATATAGGGACAGTTGTGGTGACAATATGCAGATAATTTTGATAATGCACAACAGATAAGAAAATCTGATTTGTTTCTTCCCAGATATTTTTTAATAAAAAGTATTTTTTAGCCATTAATAAATATGCCCCCAAACAAAAATCACCTTCACATAAACCTCTTTACTTATACATTGACATCACTACCCTTCTATTATATGGCTTAGCAGGTATGTCACCAACTCCTTGCTGAAACAAATAACTGCAATTTGCATGTAGTAAACATACAAACACCTACTTTGTAATTTTGATCAAACTAAAAGAAGTAACTATTCCATGTGCAGTGAAATAAACAAAAAGGGTTCATTCCTGGTATATCTCTTCTTGGTTCCTCATAGTTATTCAGTTTAAAGGGGAACTTGGTTGCATATTTCTTCTTATGGGCTCACTGACACAGGTCTATTAATATACAATACATATATTGATATTTCTTTTTGTAATTCAAAATCGCTGTGTTGCTGATACATTTTTTATGTTTCCCTATTGATTTGGAAGGAAATTAGAGTACAAGAGCAGATGAATGCCAGACATTCTGTAACATATGCAGGACTGGAGAGCTCTGCACAGTATGGGACACTTTTCTATTCTTTTTTTTAAATATTTCTTTATTGCGACCTTTTAAGTAAACATTTTGGTGTTATATACATATACGTTTTGTTTGTTTGAAAAAACAATGCTACGTGTGATTTTTGGAATTTTACATGAATACCTTTCTATAGTATATAACATTCGATGTAACAAACTATTGCTTTTAAGTACATCCTCATTTTATTTCATGCAAGTTATACTAGTCATGGCTGCCCTGCTCCCAGGGGACTGTTGTTGACCATATTGTGTTATAGTTTAGTTTATTGGGTTTCGGCCATGTAGTATTTGAGTGCTGTACCAGGCAGTGTATTGGAATTGTGACTTTATTTGAGTTTTGATATTGTTTGGGAGTTTCTTGATATATTGGTTCCAGATGTTGAAGAAAGAGCTAGTTGAAGTTTCTCTTGTTGTTAGTGTGTTAAGCCAATCCATTTTGAATAAAAATTTAATTCTGCTGTGTATTGTTCGATGGGAGGAGGTAATGGTTGTATCCATTGTGATAGTATAGATTTTTTGGTGGCTGCTGCTATTTTTATAAGAAGTTGTTTTTCGGATGTTTTGAATTTTTGCATTTGCTTTTGGTCTAGTATTTCAAGAATTGCCCATTCTGGTGTTGTTTCTATTTTGAGCATTAATTCTTTGTGGCAGTATTTTTTTATTTCTTTCCATATGATTTGTATAGTTGGGCAACTCCATAAAC
>JAKJJM010146567.1:0-11565 GCA_021901965.1 Pipa carvalhoi
AACTGCCCAGAGCTCACCTGCAGGTTAATTAAACTAGTAAGCAGTTTACCAAAATGTTGGGAAACAAACCTCCCTTCACATAAAATCTCCTTACAGAAGTTGTAACTGCTACAATATTTATTAGTGTGGAGGCAGCTTTGATTCCTGCTCAGTGACATATTAACCTTATATAAAACCAGATTACGGTTGATCATTCTAATCTACCATATATGCCAGTGAGGGACTATCGTTGGTGCATGTAGAAGGTCTTTCTGGCAACCACCAGACAGAGCCAGTACACCAAGGGCCAGATTCTCCATCGTCCGTAGCCCTGCGGAAATGCCTTTGCGAGGCATTTCCGCAAAGTGCATGAGACGCGCTGCTGAAATAGTTGCGGACGCGCTTCATGCACTTCAAGAACAGGCGAACAGAGCGGCCGTTCTACCGCTCTATGAATCCGAGTATTCGAGTCTTTTCGGGCTTAATAAATTTCGCCCATCATCTCAAGCAGCTTGGATTGTGTGTCTCTCCACTCTTCCTCCAGACTCTGGGATCTTGATTTCCAAATGAAATGCAAAATTTACTTTCATCTGAAAACAACACCTTGGACCACTGAGCAACAGTCCAGTTCTTTTTCTCCTTGACGCAGGTAAGACGCTTCGGACATTGTCTATTGGTCATGAGTGGCTTGACACATGGAATGCGACATTTGTTTCATTTTCCAGCAGGACTTGGCACCTGTCCACACTGCCAAAAGTACCAATACCTGATTTAATAACCACAGTATCACTGTGCTTGATTGGCCAGCAAACTCGCCAGACCGTATTGTCAAGAGGAATATGAGAAACACCAGATCCAACAATGCAGATGAGCTGAAGGCTGCTATCAAAGCAACCTAGGCTTCCGTAACACCCTTGCAGTGCCACCAGCTGGTCGCCTCCATGCCATGCCACATTAATGCAGTCATTCATGCAAAAGGAGCCCCGACCAAGTATTGAGTGCATTTACTGTGCATACTTTTCATTTGGCCAACATTTCTGTGTTACATAAATTTTTTACAGCTGTCTTATATAATATTCTAATTTTCTGAGATAATGACTTTTGCATTTTCCTGGGCTGTAAGCCATAATCATCAAGATTAACATAAATAAACACTTGAAAAAGTTCACTCTGTAATGACTCTATATAATATATGAGTTACAGTTTTTGAATTGAATTACTAAAAATAAATAACTTTTGGCTGATATTCTAATTTATTGAGACGCACCTGTATCACATATCCCAAACAGGCTGTAACAATCATTTCCCATGAAACACCAGGAACGGCATGTTATTGTATATTAAACTAATCCTTTTATTAAGAATTGTGCAGTCTTTATAGTAAGCAATAATGGATTGAGCTTTCCATTTTGGGACACAGTCACCCATGAATTCTGTTGCTGACAGCAATCCATATATAACAGCTCTAAGAGTGTGAGAACAAATGTTTACAGAGGCAAACTACATTTTTTTGTATTTTCAAATGGGCAAGAATGGCAAAAACCCATAACATTTTGTTGGACTACTAAAGGTGCAATTATAACATTGCTGGTATAGGTTATCAGGATTTTAGTGCAGATGTTACTAAACTTTGTATTAGATTGGAGTTTATTTCAAGTACTGTAACAATTTGTAAACTTTAAAATCATTGCAAAGCATCCCAATCTTCAAAGCAGCCAAGTGATTTAAGCTCTCCTAGACATGAAGCCTAGTTACTGTGATGTTACAGAGCACACAACTTTCCAAAAAAAAAGAAAAAAAGAAATGATAATCTAACAATATTTATGTTGCATTCCTTAGTATCCTCCCAGTGCTCATAGGGATGTTTTTCCATCACAGCTGCTTAGCTGACCTCAGAGATGCCATCAGGAGTTGCAAAACATCCCAGTTACACTTCTGTGTGCCCAACAGTAGAGCAACAGTTATAACTGGTCATTTATGACTGTCTGTCTGGGCCCTTCTGGTTTGATAAACTGGGTGGGCAGTGTCCCCTGCACCCTATATTTGTAGGCTATAGCTCTTCTGTTAGAAAACTATTTGCAAAACTTTAAAGGATGAAGGAGAATTTCCCCATCTCGTGTGGGTAATGTGTGAAAAAGCATTTCTTCACATCCTTTTAAAAACAGAGTAAAATGTTTATAGGAATATTAAATTGTTCTTATTATGTGGAGAAGGAATAACGTTAAAAAATCAAAGGACACCAGTTTTCTTATATAGGAAAAGTATAAATTTGCATCCCTTGCTCTTTCTTGATTGACAGTTCACCTTGTTTTTTGGTTGAGCACAGTGTACTGGATATGTTTTATAACAGACACTTCCTACCCACGTGTATAGGTATTAGTGTTTTACTTTTTATGTAATTGATACAGGTATATCAAACCTGTCTGTATGGTCATCCTTGGAGTTGTAATTCACATTAACTAAAGCAGGGGTTCTCAACCTGTGGGTCAGGACCCCATTGGGGGTCGAATGATGATTTGCCAGGGGTCGCCTAAGCCCATCGGAAATATAGGGTTTGAATGGGGTCATCCAATAACAATTAATGAATGGGGGTCACCAAATCACAGGGAATTGTACTAAAGGGTCACGACAATAAAAAGGTTGAGAACCACTGACCTAAAGGGATGTACGCTGGATACATTAACAACATACTAAACAGAACAATACGTTACAAGCAAAAGCACAGTTGAATGTTGGTCAGTGTAAGATATTTGGAGTTTCCTTGTCTTATCTGAAGGTGTTAGATTTGTCTTTGTATAAAGACAGCTAAAAGTGAATTCCTCACCCCCGTAATAACTTAGGATTATAAATACTGCAAACTTTGCAGTAAGAAACACATCCATTTATCTATATGTTGGCCTAGTTTTTTGAAGAAATATGTGAGATCAGCAAAAGTTTTGGGCAACAAAGTCATTGCAACGAAAAATCTCTTAAAGAGACAGTCACAGTTAGTTAAACCAACAGACACTAGTATTATATTTTCCTAAATTGGGAAATAAATTTACCAGAATATACAGCTTTAATTTAGAGACATTTCTGATTGAAATCTGCAATCTCCAAGGTTGAGTGGTACTGTAGGAGGTTGGTAGGGTTGTTCTAAAGCTTTCATCCTGGGAGACTTCTGAGAACAAATTGGCCCTGTGGAGGGATGACATCTCAAAAGGATGCCACCCCCATTTTAAGCAATGAGTAAGATCCTTCTATGCTTTGGTATTAATTATATTGATTTTACAAGATCTAGGTTACATTTTAGTAACCTGTAATATAGTGATGTTTATGAATTGTTTCAAATTTTTTACTTAATACCTAAACATTATTTTAGTAAATTTAGTTAAATTCATATTAAAAAGTTGGATAGGCATATTCATTTTGTATTCAAGAGAGAATGGCAAACAATCATTTACATTAGTGCAGCGTGGGACTGGAGTGCAGGGGCCCACATGGAAACAAGAGATCAGAGGCCCATCTGGAAACAAAAGAGCAGAGGCCCACCTGGAAACAAGAGATCAGTGGTCCACCTGGAAACAAGAGATCAGTGGCCCATCTGGAAACAAGAGAGCAATGGCCTACCTAGAAACAAGAGATCAGTGGCCCATCTGGAAACAAGAGAGCAGTGGCCCACCTAGAAACAAGAGATCAGTGACCCACCTGTAAACAAGAGATCAGTGGCCCACCTGGAAACAAGAGATCAGTGGCCCATCTGGAAACAAGAGAGCAATGGCCTACCTAGAAACAAGAGATCAGTGGCCCACCTGGAAACAAGAGATCAGTGGCCAACCTGGAAACAAGAGATTAGTGGCTCACCAGAAAACAAAAGATCAGGGGCCCACTAAGCAAATGTGCTTATGATTTAATTGTATCCTATCTTTTTTTTTGTGGGTTTGTATTACAAACCCAGTTATAAAATTAAAGTTGGAACAATAATTTAAAATGTAAATAAAAATTGAAAGCAACCATTTGTAAACTGTTTTACAAGGTATTTAATAGGAAGCTGCACAAAGAAGACGTATATTATTTTACATTGCTAACGGAGAAGTATATACAAAAAAAGGAGAACTATAGTCAGATTACATCTTTACATATGCAGTACTATACCTTAATGAGAAGTGTTTCTCCCCAGTAGTTGTTTTATGTGAAGCAGGATGACTTATTAAACATTACTGGAAAACTCCCGCACCAGGAAATGTGTGTGTGACATGTACCGGCCAGTTTTCCATGAAAAGATACCCTCCCCCGGACATTTTTGCCTAATGTTTAATGTAACGCCTGTGCACAAGTTAGCTTTCCCAAGTCCCAGTCTCTATAATCTCGTGTATTCCATGCTGTGCAGAAACGTAAACAACCATGTGTTTAAAAGCCAGCATTATCAAGCATTCAGTGCCTGAATATCTTTCTAGTTAGGCTCCTTGCCTGTTACCTTGCCTGTTACCTTGCCAGTACCTTGCTTGTTATCCTTTCCTACAGTTGCCTCCTATTTCATATTGCTACCTGTCTGTTTTTCATTATTAAAATATCAGCACCCTTAAAGTGTCAGTTCAGTTTCCAGTCCAGCTTTCACTTGCCGAGGGTGTGCATGAGGGCCGCGACCTGGGGGTCTTTGCAGCAAAGCCCAGTATCTCCTTGCGGAGGTTAAAGGTGAAGACAAGGGACCTCTTAGATTCCGCGCCTCGTAGCACTCCTGAGTCTATTCTCTGTAAGTGATATAATGGATCCACTTTCCATCTGTTCAGTTCCTGCCGGCCATGACACCATGATTGATGACCAGGGCCGGGCCAAGGTTTTTTGGCACCCTAGGCAGAGTAATGAAAATGCGCTCCCCCCCCCAGTCCACGATGACCGACACCTCCCCCCACCTGCATAATCCCACTCTCAGATTTTCAACCTGCTGCGCTGCTGAGTAGGTTAGTAGCACTTCTATGTAGAGGTAGTGCGATGATCTGATTCTTACCTCTGTGCATCGCTCTGTCTGGGAGTTCAGGAATTAGAATCACATCATTGCCACCTCTGCATAGAAGTACTAGCAGGGTGCAGGCATCTTACTCCTCAATGCTCCTAGCAGGATGTCCTCCTTAAGCGCCCCCCCAGCCCTGCATAATCCCCATAGGCATGCAAAGGCCATTTCATTAGGGTGTGCTCCCAAAGATAAAATTCTTAAAGATAATGTTTTTCCCTGTCCCCCTCCTTGCTGTCCCCATCCCTGCTGCTTTCCTTCCCCTGTTGCCCCCCACCTTGCTGATTTCGTTCCACTGCTGCCTCCCTCCCTGCTGATTTCCTTCCCTGCACTGCCCACCTCTCCGCTGTAGTGCTAAGCGCTAGAGCAGACAGAGCCAGGCCAAAGAAGAGGTAGGTAAGGACAGGGAAAAGGAGAGGGTGAGCACCAATAGAGCGCCCCGCTCCAGCAGCACCCTACGCGGCTGCCTACCCCTTTGCCCAGCCCTGTTAATGACTCCTAAAGGTCAGAACATTGCTTAACCAATAGCAGTTAGGCAGCTTTTTCTTCTCATGTTTCCTAACTTGCAAGAGGGAAGGGGGGTGGGAGCGGGGAGGACAAAATGTCAGCTCTCATTAGAACTAATCAGGGGAACAAACAGAAAGTATTTTTTCTTTCCTAAACATTTTCTTAACTATTTGTGTTAGTGATTGGATAAAGGAGTTTTATATGTATGTGGGCAGTTATATTGGCATTATACTTCTCCTTTAACTTTATTGATTTTTGTAAATATATGCTAATTCCAAATCTGATGCCTACAGCATATTCCAAAATAGTTGACACAGTGTAAGACAGTATAAGAATTTCTCTGTGGACTTGCAATTGAAGGAGAATTCCAAGATCATTAAACTAAGGGGTAATTCTGAAGGGGAGTGGGCTGAAATGCTCCATTGCTCCAATGCTGCCTCCAGATGGCCCTCTGTAAGTTGAGCAAGTGCAGTAGCAGAATTCCAATGTAATGCAAGTGCTTAACTTTGCAAAATTCAACAGGAACAGAAATTTAAAAAGTATCGCAGCCTGCAGGGAGAAGAAATGAAGATCATCACTGAGGCAAGCAGAAGGCAGCACTGTACTGATGGAGTACAACAGTGGGTATTTTTAGCCCCCTTTTCAGGATCACCCCCTTGTCTAACGAGCCTTGAGTTGTCCTTTAACTTAAGAAATTTCACAATCTATAGTCTGTCGTATTGTTGAAAGATTCAGAGAATCTAGAGAAATCTGATATACAAAGGACAAATCTGAAAACAGATTTTAAATGCTTGTGACCGATATGTCAGGTGGCACTGCATAAAAAAAATGACACGTTATGGTAATAAATATAAACACATAGGCTTGGAGAACTTTAGAAACAAAGTTTGTTGCTGCACCTATAAATGGATGGTTAGTCTTTATTACTCAAAGGGCGGTATTTATTAAGCCCGAAAAGACTCCACCGGAGTCTTTTCGGGCTTAATATAGGCAGTCCCAATTTCTATATTCTGGAAATCGGTGTTTCTCGATTTCCATCATATGGAAATTGGGTATTTGTACCGATCCGTAGCCATAAATTATAATGCCTACGGATTTTATCGGTACAAATATCCAATTTCCAGATTATAGAAATCGAAAAATACCAATTTCCATAATCTGGAAATCGGGACCACAGGAAAGTCAGAAAGACCGGTACTGGTCTTTCCGACTTTCTTAAATAGCGCCCATAGTGAAAGCCAGAGATCAAACTTATAATAAATCACAATTACCTTCTCTGGTCTACAGCTCATCAAGTCTTTATTAACTAATGGACATTGGATTCTCTGGGCCAGAGAGGAAAAGGTCAATCCTAATTCTTACTAAGGCAAAGTTCAAAAGCCAGCATCTGTTTTGTTATGTGTAAGTGCCAGTACTGTTGATGCTGAGTGGTAACACGCTATTATTTAGACAATGTCTCTATATATGTAATAAACAGTGGGGGGGGGGACTAGTGACATGCTTGCACAGGGACAAATTTCCCATAGTATGCTCAATGGTTTATACCAATCGGTCAGCTAAGCATGGATTTTAATTTACCAGTCTAAATCTGGGTGGCTTTATATGACTTTGTATTAATCTAATGGGATCTGGTATCAGTTTTGTTATGTGTTACATGTTTGCCTCATTTCGCTCAATCCACGAACAGGCCTCAGCTAATAGAAACAGTAGCTGTACTTAATTGTTTGACATAAGATAACTGTACATACAATTTATTTAAATGACTTATGAATGATGTAAAGGAGGTCTGGTGTTTTGCTTAAATGGCAACACAAATCAAATGTAAGTACTGGATTTTTTCCTCTTCATAGGATCTTACTATGGTAAAAGTGTTAATTGTTTCACTTTCTAAATAACAATCTAAAGACTAGTCCTCTCTACAAATGATTAAACCTGACCACCACCCCCATCAACACACCCTCTGCTACAGGGCAGTGAGTAGTTCTCTTGGGCTTTCTTCATTTACATGACTGGTATCCTTTTACTGAACCTCATAGCTATGGAGTAGTGGGGTGGATGAGTTATTGAGATGTTTATTGACTTCAGCTAGTCTTAAGTGAAATGGTTCAGGGTGTGTGAATGTAATGTAACTACCTTCTGCTTAAGAAGGTTTGCTGGATTTATTTGTCCACTCAGTGCTGTTTTTGGAGTGATCACAAAGCTCTACTCCTCAGAAGCCATGGTTTTGTAGTTTGTACTGAGGAGATCCAATAATAGTAGATGGTATACTGTAGGGAATATAGTTCATTTATTCTGTTCTGTGGGGCAAATCATTCATATTCTTAAATATCTTTATGCCAATCCACTAATCAGATATATTACCCTATACCTGCTTTCTTTATCAATCTTTCAGTCTTTGAAAGGGACCTATAAATCTAGTACGCTTATTCCACTTTCTTACAGAAATTGAGTTTGAATGATTTTAACCCAGTGTTGAAAACATGGTGTAAACTAAATGCACTTTAAAAGCAAAGAGCTGCTGAACAAAATCCTCGATCCTACAACTACACATGCGGATAAGGTAGTTATTTTTAATTTTTCTGGCTACAATTTTCATCAATACACCTATTGCATATTGTAGTAATTCGTACGTATACACTATTTAGGGCGAAATTTAATAAGCCCGAAAAGACTTGAAAAGTCGAATTGGAATCTTTTCTCGCGAGATTTCCCCGTGAGATAATCTCTCGATATCATCCCGCGGAAGTTTTGCTTTTCGATTTTCCGATTTGGATTTTTCGATGGAAAGGCCGTCTGTACTATGGCTAGTAAACCTTTCCATTGAAAAATCCAATTCGAAAAATTGAAATGGAAAACTCCCGCAGGATGATCTCGTAGGATCAACTTGCGGGAGGAAACCTTTCTTTAATAAACCTGAAAAGACGAAATTGAGTCTTTTTGGACTTATTAAATTTTGCCCTTAGTGTATTCACATCACAAGAAAGACAACTGCCACAAAGTGATTTCTGAGCAGGCTAATAGTAGCAGTGGCACATTGTAGCAAATTTGTCAAAAGTAGGCATATTGAAGCAAAATGATGTCATCGTGGCATGGATCTGCTTAAAGGAGACAATGCTACCATTACTGTCTCTTCCATATTAACAACTACATAGTGGCATTATGCATGAATTATATCATAGAAAAATGCAATGACCACATTTTATAGCATTTTGGTTTCCATTTTTTGTCATTAGTGAATTTAAAATTATTGACCCAACCTTTTTGTCATAAGTACAAAACTGTAGCTGATCCAAATCTAGGATTATTTGATAAATGTAACATTTAGTGAAAATAACAGATTTATGAAATAAAAATAATAATTAGTGGCATTGTTAATGTATTAACTAGAATCTTTGGTCAATTATTACACAAACTTCTGAGTCAATAAGAGCCTTGTCCTTCAACTTCCATAAGGCACCAAGACCCTGAATAATACTAATGCCTTTGCCCTTTAAACATCCTTAAAATTAGTCTTTCTGGGCAATTAATGAATATGTATTATTATGTATTGATCCATAGAAAACAATGGGACCATGCAGGGTTGGAATGGTTTCTTTAATCAACACATACACTATGGCTGTTATCAGTTAAGTTAAAAAAAAAGAACAGAGAGAAAACAATAACATTTGTAAATTCATTGAAAGGACATTTTTACAAGTGCTGTATATGAATAACTGCAATGCCAAGTCAAATGTGAATGTATATTTTTAGCGTTACTGGACCTTTACATAAATTATGACAGAAATCTCTTCTGTGGGGCCTTAGGTCACTACCATTTTGACTAAACTGCTAAGCTAGCCCTGGTGTTCTAGAAAGACAGAGGTCAGGATTTGAAAAAGAAGAACTAATTTCTCCAGATCCTATATATATATATCCTTCATCCTATTCAGGAACAAAGACCACTTTTCTGATCTGCACATAGTAATTGTATCTGTTTTTCTAAGATATATTCAATAAAATAATACATATTGTGATGTGAGGTGGGGGTATCACATTACTGGACAGTTGATTTCCTTTTTCTCTTTGCTTTCCCATCTCTCTCAATGAAATTTGGGCCATCCTGATGACCAGAAGCCTCTAATTAACTATTTTTGCACCAAAGAAGTATCAATTCAGTTAACCCATTTAATACTTCAATTCATTTTATCTATCTAAATTTATCTAATAAGGACTGTAAGGCCCCTTAAAGCTTGAAATGCATCTTTTCTGAAATATAACTCACAGCTTCCTACAGATGTAGTATTATGTACAGGTTTGCTCAAGACTGACATTACCTACTACACTTATTACTCTGCACAGCAAAAGTAAAATAGTATTTTCTATATGTAACTGACTGAGGCAGTTGTGTTGCACATTCAATAACATTCCAAATACAAATCATTACACACACACAGGCACACCCTGCAGTGTAGGAGGAAAATGACCATTTGTTGGTGCAACTTGCAACCACATGCTGTAAAGAAGAGAGATAATATGAAAGACTTAGGGCTATAGATATATTCTTCTAATTAATATACAGAACAAGCAGGTGGCATTGGGTTAATGTTATTGGTACATAGCTCTCTGCATCAGATGCACATCGCTGTTGCATGTTATGCACAAGGCAGACCTTGGCTGCCATTTTTAATCACAGAAGCACGTACTGGATCAATTTACTGGTCAAGGGGGATCTTGCTATGAGCTCTGCGGAGAGCAGTATAAAGGGGAGGTCTCTGTGCTCTATTTCCTCAGTCCTCAATTGATTGCCGGTGGTCTTCTCTCTCTTCTCTCCTAGTTGCAGATCCCGGTTCCGTTAAGCCTCAGCTAGTTAACCATTTACATCCCAGGCGAGCTCCGGCCCTAGCAAAGAGCTCGTTAGCGCCGCATGCCCCAATTCTGGTACAGGCAGGGTTACAGATACAGGTGGCGCTGCTGCTGATTGGCTGGCGCCAGGAGATGCTGCATCCAGAGACAGGAGGCAAGAGCTCCTTCAGGGACCAGCATCACAGGCTCTTGTGCAGCCAGCCTGAGGCACCCATAGCACGACAAGGGGCCTGACAGCGCGCAGCACCCCCAGAACGGGCAGCACCCACGGCTTACAGGCACTGCCGCCATCTTTATCAGCAAGAAGCAGAGGGGAGCACAGGAGCCTGGGTTTGTCTCACCCCCTCCCCTCCAAGCTTCCCATATCAGGAAAGGTGGAAGGAATTCTGGGGGGTTCTGGCATATAAAATATGAGATTTTAAAGAGAATCTGAATTGCTTTGACTTTTTTTTGTTTTTTGTTTTTGTTTTTTTGCCTTCAACATTCCCGGATTTTGTAAATCAGACATTGGCTCCTCTTTTACTATCTTACTGAATCATTGGCGCTTGGGTGCATTTTTAGCATTGCCAAGGCGCCCGGATACATTTCTATGGCATACACTGTGGGTACTGCCTAGGTGGATGCATCTGGGGCACCGTCGCTAACCTGCCTGTTTGCCTTGATTTAAAGCTACAGTTCAGCTAGCTGGCCTCAGTGGAGAGCAGGGGGGGGTCGGTCGGTGAGTGCACATTTCGTCTCAGTAGCTTACCATGCACAAGCACCATCACTGCTGCAAGTGCCCGGAGTGTTACGAGGCGTCTCGCATGTCTGCCCTGCGGAGGATGGAGCCCCCCACCTATGGAGAATGGCAGCATGAGCAGTACGGGGGTGGCTATGGGGGTTACAGCTCCCAGACCCTTCCCTCCCAGCCTGCTGTCACCCCAACACCCCGGGGCAAATCCAAGCTTGTGCCTGCAACACGAGAAAACCTCACCCCCACTCTGAAGGCCCCCCCAAAGAGTGCAACACCCAAAATGAATGGAAACAGTCAAAACTGGTGGCCGGAGTGCACCTGTACCAACCGGGATTGGTATGAGCAGGTTAGTGACCGATTCAAAACAGCCCCATACCTACTCCATACACCCCTGCACACCCTTATCTACACCCTACACCCCTGTACCCCCATACCTACTCCCTATACCCCTGCACCCCCATACCTACACCCCTGCACCACATACCTACCCCCATATAATCTCTACACCCCTGCA
>JAKJJM010146589.1:0-11729 GCA_021901965.1 Pipa carvalhoi
AATTGGGCCCCCAAATGTGTCATAGATCGCGGGCCCCTTATAAGACTCCCGGCAATAATGCCCTGATGGCGGCCATGCCAAGGAGGTCTGTGGACCTCCTCTTTGCCACTGCCCTGTATGAGCTAGAGGGGAATGTAACAAATATAGGGGTTCTATTCATCCCTTACTCTTAACTTGTTTAGGAAAAAGGAGGCTGATGTTTCAATAAGTCTCTGGTGTGATGTATACCACTTTCTCCAGAATGAACCTCTGACCACTAACAATTAGAAATAGAGAGAATGAGTCAAGCAGTCGACATGAAACCTGATGGGGATTGGTCAAGCAGACCAAGATACATTTATTGCAGCCATAAGTGCATTTCCATTAAACAAGTTTCTTATCATATATTGTTATGCCTTAATGACACTGGCAAACCTAAAGAAAAAAAAAAGAAAAAGTCCCATATGGATTGGCATGGCATTTATTCAAATGCAACATATTTTACAATAAAAATGTTATCATTAAAGTTGAATTAATGAATTTTGTTCCTTTCTCTTTGCTTTTATTCTAACTGATAGCAGCCATGTAAGTATGCACTGCTTAAACAAACACTGCCCACATGCTTTTGATAAAATATTTTCTTGAAGTGCCCCAGAAAGACCGCTTTACAAGATAAATACCATCCTTTCAAGACACCATTTAGAAATGGTGTATGCGCAGACTGTATATATAATGATTGTAAAGGCATTTGGGGCATCTTCATTTTTGGAGTTACTGTCCTTTTAAAATATTCTGATAATACAATGACTGTAGAATGTTTGTATAATATGTAGGTAATCTACATTATTATTCTATTTATATAGCACTGACAGTTAAGTACAGTGTATATAGATTACCAGGCACAGTAGCTCCCTGCCACTTCAATCTTTGTAACATTGAAAGTAGGAACTTTAATGTTTACCTGAACCTTTGATTGTTTCTCTGTATATTATGTGTTTGAAATACTGTTATGGTAATTGTAAAATGAAGAAAAAATTGTCAGCAATTTGGGGTAGGGACAGATTTCAGACTGGATAGCAAGTTATTCAATTGTAAATTATTTTATTCTGGCATGATATGCTTTTTCATTGGTGTCCTTTACGCAGCACCACTATACCCCATGTTAATATTTTTGTCATACTTAGAGCGAAATTTATTAAGCCCGAAAAGACTTGAATACTCGGATTCGAGTCTTTTTGGGCTTAAGCTCGCAAGATTCTCACGCGAGATGATCTCACAAGATCATCCCGCGGGGATTTCGCTTTCCGTATTCCTGAATTGGATCTTTCGATCGAAAGGTGGCCATCTCTTCTATGGCTACTAAAACTTTCAATCGAAATATCCGATTCAGGAATACGGAAAGCAAAATCCCCACGGGATGATCTTGTGAGATCATCTCAGAAAGACAGATAGCGGTCTTTCCGAGTATAATAAATTTCACCCATAGAGTGCTCACATCACTCCTTTTTTCATTTTACTAAACCTGTTATCAGCTTATATGTATTTATTCATTTATACAGCGCTGATATATTACGCAGCGCTTTACAGAGATTCAACATTCACTTCGTTCCCCACCCCGTAGAGCTTACAACCTAGCTTCCCTATTCAGTCACACACACAGTTTTTTGGATTTTGGGAGGAAGCTAAAATACACTCATGATGGATTCCCCATGCAGAATGACTCTTAGATATACAAGAATGCCAGCAGATATATAACCGTAATCCCATTCACAGATGCGATGCAAAATGCCTTAATATGTGCCAGATGAAGTGAAATGTGCCCTTTAATAAATCCCTAAATAACTCCCCACATTCTGTGAAAAAGGGCAGGAGCTATATCCATTCCAGAAGCATAGTGCAAAATTCCATAAGTTTTGTTTAATACAGTAAAAGTGGCCAGTAGATTTTCACTCCCAAACCCAGATGTGATGAGCAAAATATCCAGGGCATAGCACATACTGCATGGTTGCCTCAATTTGCACATTATTGGGTAAATAGCACAACAGGCTAAAAACTAATGACTAAACACATAGGGGGTCATTCTGTAAAGTTAGAATTTGACTGTCGAATTCGCAGACAGCAGATTCCCATTATAAAGTCGCGACCACAACAATTTTTTTAAAGTTCCAGCTTTGACATTTCCTTTGTAAAGTTGAGACTGTGACAAAATTCTCATTATAAAGCTGCGACTGTGACAGTAGCAGTCTATTGCGACTGTCTTTAGCTGGTGAATTCACACCTTTACACAACAATTCGAACTTTACAGCATGACCCCATAATGCTGAGCTCTAAGAACTTACTGAAAAGAAAAGTCTCCAAATACCAATATATATCCCCATATGCTCTGCAGTCCCCCCAATACCCTAATTTAATGTGCAGGTACCTCCATAAATGCACAATATGCATTTTTATATGTTAGCAGCTTTCATCGGGCCGCTCCATATACTGTGCAGCTTACTCCAGGCACCTCCATAAATTGTGCAGCCCTCAGGCAACTCCATATGCTGTGCAGTTCCCCCAGCAACTCCTGACTAGGAAAGAGGCACTCTTCTGCCTGAGCCACCTAAAAGTATGGGTTTCTTGTGTCTATGGGGAAATGCAACAATGCTAGTGTCCCATATATTCTATCTATAATTTAGTATATTCATTTTTTAAAATGGGACATTATCCACTTTTGTGACTTGTTTATTAGGAAATAATCAAGATTATTCCATGATATTCTTTAACGTGCCTTTACAAGCCCTATTTACATTTTGTTTATAAAGATGTTGTAATAATTGTTGTTGTTGTTGTTTTTGTTTTAGTAAACAAAACAGTTCAACTTGTTGACCTCTGTATCTCTGTAAATTTCTGTTTAGGACATATGTCAGTTTTTTGACCTTAGAGTCAAGTCAATTTGCTACAAATCTTCAGGAACAATAAAGTGATATCAATTTTGTATATCTGAAGATTTATGTCTGTTTTTTGGTGGTCCTGATGATTTCTAAGGGGAAATACATTAAGACAAGGGGCTGGCCTCTAATTGCTAAATGTTGCTTGTTAAAGAAGGTCACTGTAAGATCTTTTTTAGATTTATTGTATCTAACATAGAATGTACTGGATTTAAACTCTGCTGCAATGACACAAGGATAATACATTTAGCTGCATGACTATTCTATTAGCCACAGTCACTAGGAACAAATCTTTATACAAATAAAAGATTTGGATAAAAACAAATTAAGTCACTTTTACCCTGGCGACCATAATGAAAAATGATTGTTTATTCTTATGCATGTTACAAAGGCTGCCTTATTACATATGAACCTATATCTGGGTAAATATGTGGTTGCCAACTCATTCCTCTTAAATCAAAGATCTATACAATCCACATGCTTTGTGATTAATTACTAATCAGGTCAGATTCATATAGGCCGACTACATAAAAACCACTAAAAGGATGAGAGAATTAATATTTAGATTGGCATGGCAGTTTTTCATGTGCAGTAACTGTAAAAACTTCTCTTTAAACTTAATTCTTGGTTTATATTGATTTGTGCTCTCTTTCTTTTTCTGGGGATTACAGCTATTATAAATCTGGATTTATGGGGCATTTCATGAATATGTTTTACCTCATCTAAAGTTGCTTGGAAAACAATGAGACTAGACAGGAATGTGTGGACATAAATATGAAAGATGGCTGCAACCAGCATAGAGAGAGAAAAAACACAAATCAATAAAAAAATTGCATTTGAGCTTAGAAGAAAACATTTTTAGAAATATTCTGTAAGAATAACAGCCAATCAGTGGCAATGTCACCAGAATATTAGCAGGAACCCTGCCATAAGCCCACTAATTCATCACTTCCATCTGGTGAAGTCAGATTGGTGAATGTAAGCCAGTACAGCTTGCACAAATGCACACTTTCATGCATGTTGAATACACAAATTTTAGTCACATTCTTAGCTAATAGATATAAAGTGGAGTGTAAATATATGGCCACCGTAAGCTGGTGAATAATAATACCATATTTGGTGAATAAGTGAAGTTGGAGAAGTGGCGAATTGTTGCATATTAATGCATATACATGGCAATTTGCAGTTTAGTGAAATAAGCCCCTCTGTATCTGGCGACAGTATTGCTTTTAGGTATTTTGATTCCTCTCATCTCTGTAATACATTATCATCACACATTTGCTAAATCCATTTTGACACCCCTTAAAGTAATAATACTGGGCAGTGCGGTGGCTCAGTGGTTAACACTGCTGCCCTGCAGCGCTGAGGTTCTGGGTTCATCTGCATGGAGTTTGTATGTTCTCCCCGCACCTGCATGAGTTTCCTCCGGGTGGTCCGGTTTCCTCCCACAATTCAAAAACATACATCTGTGTGTGACTGAATAGAGAAACTAGATTGTAAGCTCCATGGGGCAGGGACTGAAATGAATGATGAATCTCTGTACAGCGCTGCGTAATATATCAGCGCTATATAAAATACAATACCAAATACCCAAAATAATAACACATGCGTAATGGACACTTTAGAAATACCTACATGTAAAGCACAAAAGATAATTGTCCTGATTATCAGTGCACAAGTTTATGCCTATCCAGATTAGACTGTTAGCCCTTATATTTCTTTAATAAATAGGTATCAAAGCTGTCCCACTCATATCTGGAGCTAGGTATAGTGACTGGGTTTGGGTCATTAGGCTGTTCTATTAGAGTCATTCTTTTTGAGCCTTTCGTGTTCCCTTAGAATTTACCAACCAGTTCGCATAAAATAGTAGCAGGGAGTTTGAACTGTAAAAGGCATCTTTCTCATGACTAATTGCAAGTTTTCCCATCTTTATCAAATGTCTTTCCCCTTTGATTTTGATGATTTTCTTGCTTGTATTACTAATTTTTTAACAATTAGTCATTACTGATTTTTAATTAGCTTGCAGTGGTTCACAGCTCCACCATTAATACATTGATGATTTGTTGGCAGCAGTTATATGTCACTGATGTTGTGGGTTATTATCCATTATAATTCAGGGGTGGGCAAAGTTTTCTTTTATTGGGCCCGTTTAATAATTTTCAACTATATGGTGGGCCAGTAACATACCTAACGTGATGAAGCAGTCGTTTGTGAAGCTAGGTGTACTGGGGGAGCTCTGTGAGCTCCCCCAGCGTGGTCTGTGGTGGAGTCCCGGCCGCCAAGCCCCGATAAATAAAATGTCCTTATTGTGTGGGTGTTAACTTACATTAATGTCTTAATTGTAGAGACAGATAAACCACTATGACATTTTTATTTTTGCATATGACTTTTAAAGGAGATCTAAGCTCGTTTGTGTCTAGGGGAGACTCTTGGGGGGGGAATACTTACTCGATCACCTCCATCTCTCCACCGCTGACTGCTGCTTCATGATCAAGCCGACATTATTTTCTTCTTTTTCTTCTGCTGCAGCGTTGTGATACTCTTCACTTCATGCTTCCTCTGCAACATCAGTGAAAAAATCTTGAGGTAGTAGTCAACAGCAAAGCAATGAAAGTGATTGTTAAGTATTTTGCCCCATCCCCTTAAGAATCACCCCTAAGCAAGAATGAGCATAATTCTCCTTTAATGTTGCTTACAATCAGCTCCAAAGGAAATTATATCATACTTAATATATTGCTGTGTGTATTCTATGGTACTGGATTTGTTAGCTGTCTAACGGACAACAGAACACTTTGTAGGTTTTTACAGTGATCAACATAGCTTTAAAGGTACACTTAAATTGGAATGTATGGGACTGTAAATTTACCAGCCTGGAAAATTAAACTAGAATTTACTCCTGCTGTATTTTGTAACTTTCCTAAATTGTTAATCCCAACTCATGTTGCACGTGTCATAAAGAATGCAATGAGTGGTGTATTATCATTAATATGGTCTCCTACTTAAGTGGAATTTCAGGATTTCCTGGTATTTCCAAAGTCCCAACTTGTCATCTATGGTAAAATGCAATCTTGGCATTCCTCTTACAGTCTTTGAATGTCTAAATGAGCAGATTTAAATACAAGAACAATTGATGAGATGTTTCTCACATTTTTGTTTATAGTAAAAAACACAGTTTGTTAAAGTCATTGGAATCATTATACCTATGCATTAGAAAAAGTATTATATATTTTGTTTCTAATGAAAGTATTTTGTAAGCTAGATATTTTCTTTGTGTGCTCTCCAGTCTGTGCATGTCACACACATCTGCAGTAGAACAGGGTGCCAAAAACCTCTCAAAGCATTGAGTTGTTACATAATTTAAAAAAAAAGCATAGGCTAGAATATCAGCATTCTACAAATGCTTCATAGATATGCTTACAGTAGCTCAGGAGATATGTGCATATAAAGAATCACTAGGGAAGCTATAATATATGAATCAGAACTCAAAATATATGACTCACTAGTATCAGTTTATTCAGATCCAGCTGCTGTCAGATAAATGGAGATATCTCTTAAGGAATCTCTTGACTGAAAGGATAAATATTGCAGGATTCTTTTGGGATTGATCTATGAGCATTTTTTCATAAGTGTTTTAAATCTCTAAATGGAAAATTCTCATGGGATGAATATTGTGTATAGTCTGTAGAAAAGTGATATAGGCACAGGTGTAATACATATCACTTCTGTTATAAAAACAATCCACACTGCGACTACTCTAAGCACATATACTGTACATAAATATATACTCCATACTATATACAGTAATGTTTCCAAGTTAATATTTCTGAAATATATTGGTCTGCCTAATATCTGATGGTAAAAGAAAAGATACTTCAAATTGTATCTGGAGAATGAGAAGCACACCACTCTAATAACCCAACAATTCAGCTCAAACAATGCAGAATATTCTGTAATGGTGTTAAATGTTTTAATTCATTCCAAAAATTAACATTCAGTTCCTTAGACCTGGGTTGTACTTCTAAACATGTTCATGCACGCTATAGCTGTCAAGATAAATTTGATGTCCTGCCACAGTTAAGGGGTAGGTTGTTCCTCAGACCTGAATTATACTTCTAAACATGTTCATACACGCCATAGCTGTCTAGATAAATATGGATGCCCTGTCAAAGTGAAGGGGTAATTTGTGGATCTGGTGAGACCATCAAAATGAAAAGGCAAATGTTATCTTTAACGCCAACAAATGATATACCTTGGCGGGCAAATAATAGCATATAAACCAGTAGTAAAGCTTGTGTGCCATTAAAACAAAGCAGAGACTGATGAAGAAACGTGAAGAACCCTAAATTCTTGTTTTGTGTGTAGATATGTGCGAATAAGGTATCTTAATATCTTTTAGTGGTTGATCCATAATTATATAATACCCAGCATGCAGTGTAAATCTTGTGACTCAGAGTGAATGATGGAAAAGTGTAATTTGGGAATATATAATTGGTTGGTCTGGCTATATGTGACTATTTTTTCAGCTTTATTTGAACTGAATTTTGGATGACATTTAAATATTATAAAAGTAATGATTGCTGAATGGATTTTCTTTCAAGCAGTAGTACTTTTAGTTAAGGAACTGCTCACACACACAGCTGTCATTTATGTGCAAAGTGTTCAGAAAGCAGGTCATTACCTATCGTAATGAAGAGACCACCATGGTGGGAACAACTGATACAGCTGCCCTGTAAGGCATAGGTTTATATATTAAAAAATCAGTTCAAGTGTTTTCTAAATGCACTGCCAAGACAGTGGGAGATGGAAGCTAATGCTTTGTTTTTCATTTGTACATAGTTGGATTAAAAGTTACTGCTGATTATGAACCTTTTTTTAATTATTTGTCTACAATGATCTACAAGCAGCCTAGTAACCCTGCTAAGAATTCTTTACAGCACTTAAACCTGTCTTCATGGCTACAAAAAGATTGCATACACAAATCACTTCACAAAAGTAGCATAAGAGCCTAAAAGCATCGATAATGTCACAAAACAATTGTCTTGCCCAAACTTTTAAATAGGTCCCCAAAGTGAAATGTTTTATACTCTCTTTTTTTGTGCAGCAAAGAGAGAAAGAAAGGCACAGATTATCCATCAGAAAGAGAGTTTTTTGGAGGGGTTCAAACTCTAGCACAATAAGGCACATAATTAACTTCACTATGCTTTGTGTTTTTTATTTTACTGCAGGGAGGAGATGAAAGAGGACTGCTTGGCCTTGCATTCCATCCCAGTTATAAGAAAAATGGAAAGTTGTATGTGTCCTACACCACCAACCAAGAGCGATGGGCCAGCGGACCTCATGATCACATTCTTAGAGTTGTAGAATACACCGTATCTAGGTACCTATCATACTGTTAAGTTCAGGGGCTTGATATATGTTTTCCTAGTTCAGAAAAGCAATGCAGTATTTCATATCATTGTGGGAATCTTTGACATTTCTTAAATATGATCATTTAATCCCTGCATGGTACCAATATATAACTCTGTTTAATGATTTGACATAAACATATTATTCATATATTCCCTAAAAGCAGTGTTATTGTATATTTTCCCTTTAACCTTGTATGATTGCAACATTAACGGGACACTTAAAACCCCAGGCTGACATGTGGCCTAAATGCCAGACAGCCTGATATCTGCTGAGCCTTGAGAACAGGTCATAACTGTTCAAATACAACCACTTTGCCCTCCCAACAATAGGGGGAGTGTTAAAGAGATGGCAGCAGGGACGAGAACTCCTTACCACTCTACATGGAGGGCAAATACTCTACAGGGTAAAGTGCAACATTGTGTATTCAGACTTATTAAAAAACTTACAGAATAGCTAACATTTAGGCTGCCAGTCAGCATAGGGTTTTAGTGTTCCTTTAAGGTTTATTTTCATACAGCTGTTTCTTGGAGGGATATTTAAAACCTTTGTGAAATGTCCTTGACCTGTACAGAAAGTGTCTTATTTAGTAACATGCCTTCCTTGCCTTAGCAACAGTGCTGTTGCATTGCTGTGTGCAGGTAAGGAGGCCTGGCAGGCTCACACCTCCCTCAGCCTGCTGTTTGCTATCCTGAGAATGTCTCTGGAGCTATTGTGACCCATGGGCCACAGGTGATAGCCTTAGAGGCCTCCTATGGCCTCTGGGCTGTATGTTTAAGACCCCTGATCTATTGCATTGCATCTCCATGCTTGCTTTATTAGAGTATGGAGTGAAAGTTTGAAGTTGTTTCCGTATGATGGATATTTACAATTGTGTGTGAGTTTATATTTTCAGTATATCAGCTTTAGTAACTGAAATCCTAGAGAGCTACTTTTTACACTGTAGTATTGACTTGCTTAGTCTGATTTATGAACAAATAAGCTTTTATTTTAAGTCCCTCCATTACTAGGAATATTAATACATTATTGCATGATATCTTTGATCATTGCATCTTTTAACTGCTCATCTGACTACTTTAAACATCAGTCTCAGTAGTCCTTTGGGATACCACTTATCCTCCCATCATATTTAACACATTGCAAAGAGACCTTTTAACTGTGGTCACATAATAAAGAACAATTAAAGCAACATAGAAAATCAAATAATAGTACCAAAGTCTACTGCCTAGAATATAATATAGTACAAGAAAGTGCTTAGCACCAAAAGTAGTATAGTTTTTACACAAATATAAACATTGCTTTGTAAACATGCCAAACACTTTTATAGCATTGTTCATTATACTCCTATTTATTTGACAACATAGTAGCCTCTTTTTTAGTCCCACTTAATATTTGAGATTGCTTTGCTTTGTCTGATACAGAAAAAACCCCAATCAAGTTGACATAAGAACAGAGAGAGTGTTCCTAGAGGTAGCAGAGCTCCATAGAAAGCACCTGGGAGGGCAAATCTTGTTTGCTCCGGATGGTTTCCTCTATATTTTCCTTGGAGACGGAATGATAACTATTGATGATATGGAAGAAATGGATGGGTTAAGGTAAGGAAAATGATATTCTAAAGATACTTTGTACTTTTATATTGTACTTTTAGTCCTTAGAATCAGATATTTTGCCCCAATGTTCCCAGCCTCATCTTACAAGGGAACATGTGCCTGTTGGTGGGAGCTACAACTTCTGTAATATTTTTTATAATGTTTATTACTTACCTCTACTTGGTTTGAGATGTTTATTCCATTACAAATAATGGTGATTATCTGGGATTTATGTATTGTTTCTCATATTTTCCTGAATCGCATCTCTTAATATGCATTCAAACAGTTTCTTTTATGAGATCAACAAGTTATTTATTTATGTTAGAAACTTGTTCCCTTGTTTTAAATAATAGTATTTAATTGCTAAATACTAATTGGAATTATATTGCTATACAGTTCCAATTAAAAGTAACAAATACAAATTCCAAAAACATATGTATTACTTAGATTAACTCTATTAACTCCCATGAGTGGATGTCATCCATGCCAGGTTCTTTAACACGTTTTACTTTCTCTTGTCATACATGTAACCAGCATGCATTTTATTTGGGTTTGATTTTGCACTGGATCCTCTAACGTTTGTTGCTGTACTGCAAAAGAAATTATTGCAATTAAAAACATCATTACGTTTACTATCCATATTACCACTTAGTAGCCCAGATGTCTGTCCAGTGTTTCTGTATGAAATATTTAAGCACCTGATGACAGCATGCTAATCTACTGTCCTCACATCAAATTCTTCCATAACCAAGTTATATTGTTGAATCTCTGTCCACTTCTTCCTGAGGAGTGCCCACTTTTAGGTACTCTAATGCAATTTCTATAGCAATGCCATCAATTCTTAGCTAAATTGCCCATCATATGCAGCCAGACTTAGACCCAGTAGTGCTTACATGCCTAAACACCTGATTATCTTTCTCTACGCAGTTTCCACACAGTAATCCACTGGCTTTAGTAAGGCTGTGTATAGCTTTTGTTGCAATCTTTCTCAATTGAGCAAAGCCCATTACTGCTGCTAGCCTTATTTCAGATCTGTTAAATGAGATTCCATGTAAACAGTTTGAGTAGCATTTAGTAGCATTTCAAACCTGCTAACACACACATTCTAACAGCAATATTATTTACTTATAAGAAAGTGATAAAAATGTCAGTAACCCCAAAATGCCAATAATATATTTATATACAAGGTGCACTATATGAGAAAGTCACAATCATAAGTGCACACTTATACAGGTGTTGTAACTATAGCAACCAGTTAAACACTTGGTTGAATAATTCCAAATGCAATAAAGTAATCAAACCTAATTTCTGCTGTAGGTTAAACTAGTGCAAATTTGGACTCTGGTATTTCCGCCATTAATTTTACTTCCAAAACTTGCATGTATAACTCCAAGAAAATGTTTTTGTTTTGTTTTTTAAGTTTTCTAAAAATTAAAAATAGAAAAATGTAATGGTAACAATAGAATTAAAAATAACAAATATCTTACATTCACTTTGCTGGGTTGTATGGCCCAAGCCATTAATATGTAATATTTCAAGTTTGTCTGAAAAGTATGACATTGGGTTTATATTTACAAATGGGACAGATAAAAACCCATAAAGAACAAGTTGATAGAAAAACACAATGATATACAAATGAAATATTTGGCTTCCAATATTGGCTTTTAAATATTACCTGATACCAATAATAGCTAAAAAAAGAGAAAAAAAAGGAGCGCAAGACGCACTAATAGTGCATGAATCAGTGGATACAAATATATAATATATAAAGACACCCTTAATAGGAAAAACCAATAGAGCGTGATATGGTGAAACACTCTTCAAT
>JAKJJM010146743.1:0-10382 GCA_021901965.1 Pipa carvalhoi
ACGCGGTGTCACGCATGCACCCACATCCACGCGGTGTCACGCATGCACCCACATCCACGCGGTGTCACGCATGCACCCACATCCACGCGGTGTCACGCATGCACACCAGTTTTCCTATCTTCCAGACCATCTGTGGCTACCGTGTTCTGTTTGATGACGTCACTGGCCACTGTGCACCGGTGCTGCCTCTGCTGGAGAATGGAGAGAATTGTGGTACCAGCAGGGGCACTGGGACTGCAATGCAAAGGTTTTGTGGTAATTATGGCCTGCAGCTTTAGTTATTACAATGGGGAGTAGCGATGTTTTAACTGCTGTGTCCCTGATTCAGTGGGGAGGCAAACTGCAAAAAATGATTTCTTTAATAGTGACGATTAGATGGCAAAATAAGTGGTAGCGACTGAACTATTCCTTTAAGGTGTGAGGATAGCTCCCGGGAATCTCTCTAACTATGCTCTCCACATACTATTAATTCATGAGTGGCAGCCTGGTTTCTAGGGGATTGCATAGGGTGGAGTCAAGCTGTCCTGCCTGCTGCCTGCTGCCTGCTTTTCCCACTCTTCCACAGCCTGGGGATCTGCTGCATTCCCCACCCAACCACAGCTCATAAAGTGCTTCTATAGGGACTTGGTTGGGAAGGAGTTTGAGTGATGGAGCGGCACTAGCGATAGGGAGAGTTTCACATTAGGCAAAGTTTGAGCAAGAAACGGTGTTGATGACTGGAAATAAACCAGCCTTGTGCAGCACACTACTAGCTTGACTGTAGAAAAATAATGCTAATATTCTCTAAAGCTAAATAAAATAAAGTAGCTATTATCAAGATTGAAACTAATGAGATTTGTAATTAAACTGACACATAATTCAGTAATTTAGAGAAATAGGTTCTGGAATACATGGAAGGAAAACAACTCGGCTGCTGTATGTTCAGAATACTGCGCGGTTGGCAAGAAATGCGCTCGCAGGAAAATCTGTCAGAAAGTCTTGTGTACGAGTTGACAAAATGTTAATCCATATGTAAATGCATCATTTTTATCAAAAGACGCTGAGATTTGCTTGTTTAATTGAAAACAGCAAAAATCACAAGGCCAGCGTCGGTTTAATAATTGTTTTTCCTCTGGTATAAATTCACTTTGCTGAGCGGGTGAAAACTGGGCAGTTTGGCTGCCAATGTGCATTTTGCTGTGACTGAAATCTCTCTTTGCCTTTTCAAAAATACCCCATTTATGCAGAGATTTTTTTTGGCATGGTATACTACAATAAATATCAGTCGAGGTATGTACAAAGCTGATTTCCTATTCATAAACAAGGCCAGGGGTGAACCTATAGCAGTCGCAGTACTCCCTAGGGGGCCCCACCCCTCAAGCAACCCTGCAGTAGCAGTGCCCGAGGACCCCCCCTGATTCCAGGTACATTTACCTCCGGGGGACGCAAGAGGGAGAAAGTGCTGTGGTGGGGTAGGATGCTTGGGAAGGGGGCTCTGTTGTCAATCCTGCTCCAGGCCCTTGTTTTGAGAAATTCCGCCACTGAGCAGAAAATTAAGGAAAAATAAAGTGAAAGAAAATGAGGAAGGTGGATAATATGTAAGAAATAGGTTTATAGAAAGAAATGGGAAGATTGAAAAAGAAGGAGCTAAAAGAAGTACGGCATATCTGGAATAGACTCCGCCTCATTTCTGTAAACATTAAAGGCCAGGTTCACACGAGCGTATTATGCGCAGAGCACAATACGCTCATGTGAAAAAAAGCCGCGCCGCGAATGCCTATGAAACTTAACTGGTTCCGGCCAGACGAGCGCATAACTCGAGCGCACGCCCACACAAACGCTTGCCATCGCACTTTTGCCGGCGTACGTATGCTGCGCGAAGAATGCAGCCAGATAGGAGGAGTTGCGAACGGCGAGGGTAGGCGTTCACACGATGTCGGGTAAGTACAATAGAAAAGTGAGTCTAGAATATAAGCCGGACTGAAATATGCAACGTATTTTCTAGATGCGCTTTTCTAAATGCACAAAAAGAACCGCGTGAACCTGGCCTAAAGAAGCACTATAGGAAAAGACTTTTTTATTCATCTTGCAATATTCAACAATTTCACAAGATATTACACATTTATTATCAGTTCATACCATTAAAGGGGCATGCATTTCAAATATATAAACTGTGCAGTGTGACAAAAAAAAAACCCAAATGGAAGTGAAGTTCTGTGAAAATCCAGACCACCCCCAAATAAAATGAATACATTATTAAATGTACCTGGCACTAGGTGGGAAGTGCTGACTTTCATAGGGAATGGAGTAGCGATTGTGAAGTACGAAGGCAGTTTCACACAGCTATGAAGCTGCGCTCTGGCTCCCCCTCCTGACCGGCATTGATGGTGCAGAGTGGCGTCAACGTTATCACGCCAACTCCAGCCATGCGCAATGATGATTTTGCTGCTCAGCATCAGGTGATTTGAGTAGCAAAATCACTGCACATGCCTGGAATAGGCGTGATGACGTTTGATGCCGCTCTGCTCCCAAAGCTCCCAAAGTGGAAAATTCTCCCTGTTAGGTAGTTAGGTTAGCTCCTGTAATAGGGCACAGCAGTGAAAAAGGGGGTAGGCTCCAGGGGTTAAGGTGGACATCTTTACCCCAGTTAAGGAACCCAGAGGTCAGTGTATGGTATCCATGAATAATCCAGGGAGCTCTTCTACCTCACTGCAGGATAAGGCCTTTATATAATTGTTATAAATTCTGTGTAAGATGCTGCATTTATTGTTAAACGATGTGCTGGTTCTCTAGGTAGACTGTTATTGAAAAAGAACTTTTCCCATTCTGCAATCAGTGCCCATTACCCTGATATTGTGCTAGTTTGGGTGACTTACATTTATTTAAGCTGTATTTTCAAGGTGTCCACAGAGGGTGGTGAGAAAATACAGTTAAAATAGCATGACAGTAGGATTCCTCCAGTATTCGAACAGGTGCTGAGAAAAGTAACAGGTGTTGAGTAAAATAATGGAAACATCTGTGTCTTTTGCTATGTTTATTCATATAACATAAGGCTTTCATTAATATAGCCTTTATTCCACACAGACCTTACTCAAATAAATCCTCTTTTTTTGTCTTTGTTAAGGAATATTTGTGCTATGGTTCCAACAGGAGATGTTCCAGTTCGAGGTGAGGATGGATAAAAAAAACTTTTTTTCACTCTTAAATCTATATCATTGCTCTGCCCTTGACAGATATGACTTCCTGTTCATGTTGTTCAGACCAGCATATTTCTTTATTCAGATACAGGAAGTGTCATATTGATAAATTGCATCTCATTCTGGAAGAAATGCTTGTGCTGTTGGATGTAGACATTCTTGGCAGGCTATGTATCTTATATGTATGCATGTATATTTTTATTTATATAGCGCCACTAGGTTACACAGCGCTGTACAATCCAATCTATATAAACATCTTTCACTTCATCGGGAGTAGCCGTGATCAAGATAGCTCAAAGATGTAGTCATTCAAGATAGGTCAACTACTGGAACAGTTGCCAAGACCCAAAATGAGGGCCCAAAGCCAGAGGTAGAAGTCAAGGACACCGGAAATGGAATAGGTACCAGTGGGCAGGAGAAGGAATCAAAGAAGAAGTATCACAACCATGAAAAGCAAAACAGAACAAAAACATTATAGGAAGGGGAATAAATAATCAGCAACAACAGAAACACTGAGATATTAAGCAGAGGCAATCTAGATTCTATAGTTGTGGGACTTCTACCTGTATGCCACAGAGACAAAGAACATAGTACAGAAGGTCCAAAGATCAAATCCAAAAATGGCTGGAAGTTGTGTGATGGATACAGGTTGGTTGGCATTAAGATATTAACTATAATTTGGGGAACATGGATGTTTGTGCAGCAAGGTGAGGTCAGGTGGCCAAATATCATCTCAGGGCCTTAAGGTATGCCACTGTCTTGGTACATAAGGTATGCCACTGTCTTGGTACATAAGCCTTCATAACTTGCAAGTTGTGGTAGGTCCGTTCACTATTTCTGTTTGCTTTGCCATTAGAGGGTTCCTTCTGTTTAGTCTCTGTGAAAATGTTCCCCATTGAATCTTTGTTTATTCCTTCATTATCCCCTGTAACTATACTATTTTCTCTATCAATTCTCTTATTTAATTATACATGTTAGCGTATTTCAGTCTCTCCTAAAAAAGATGAATTAGTTTTCTTTGAACAATACCTTTATTGTCTATTCTGACCTTCAACGAAGAATGTAATAGGTGCAATCTAGATCGAGTTTTTTCCTCGAGGTCCAAATATAATATCCATGTTATAATAACATATCATGAAAAACTGTACAGAGAAGGGTCTTGTGTTTAATTACTGGTGCTAAATAAGCTTAAAGTATTAGCACTCTTAATAACAGCAATTCTTCGAAATCATGTTTTATCTCAAATGCAAAACAAGGCATTGTTATGCCAGTAAAGTAAGTGACCATATCTAAGAATAGAAGAAAATAAAGTATAATTATGATCAGAGGTAGTACATTACATGTTAATGATGCTATTTAAAATATATAATAGGATTATCTGGAATTCGCATATTCTCTAATGAACTTATTAGTAGTTTTTTCAAAGTGTCTGCCATCACCAAATGCAGTTAACTGCAGATTATATGCTAGTAATTATCAGCAAAACTGGGTAGGTAGTGCATGAGATATGAGCATTAGGTGCAGTTGTCTTGATCCTTCAGTATGTGTTCTGTGATTAGGGTTATCAGTCAAGGCTGGCTCATCTATTATAAAAACAGTTGTGTGGGGCTGCTATATTTGTAAGATCCCCAGAGATTAATTTGTTCTCTCTTTCAATTTACTTATTTATGAAATAGTGTATCCATAGTCTTTATTTTCAAATTTAATTAGGAAGGATTCAAAATGTTACATCCAATTTAGGCCGTACATTTTGATAGGGAAAGCCCTGGTATCGTTATGGTACCCTTTGAGTCAAAGGTCCAAAAAACCTTGTATTCTACCAGATTACCAGATTGTAAACTCTACAGGGCAGGGACCTCCAACCTCTTGTGTCAACCACAACCCGCCACTTAAAGTGATGTATCCTTGTGATATTATATTTGTATTGTGTAATGCACTATTCCCATGTCTGTACTATATTTGTGTTGCTGAATTGTACAGTGCTGTGTAAATTTGTGGTGCTTTATAAATAAAGAACATACATACAGAGGAAATGGTTATTCCTATTCCTTACAGTATTAATACATTCAATATTTGTTCAGCAGTGATATGAATGTTGCAGTCTAAAGGGATTGTAAACAAAAGAATAAAATGTGTGTTTTTCCCTTTTTCAGTCTGTTTCTCTCTAATTTTTTTGACCATTGACATGAACCGTAAAAGGCAAAAATCAGATTGAAAACCTATGTAGTTTTTTATTTTATTTTATTTTTTTTATTCTTAATACTTTTTCAAGCATATAAACATGGTTTAATACAGTTTTGACTAGATTTACACTTCACAAGTTTCCCATAAGCAAAAAAAATAAAAAAATAAAAAAAAAGATTTAAACAAGGTCAGGAGTGACAAATAGTTTTAGTGAAAATTGCAGTGAAAAAAAAAATTTTTTCAGTAGGAAAAAAATATTTTAGTGAGGAACATGTCAAGATATAGAAGTGTTGTGATAGAGAAACCAGAAGATATTGAAAATTCCCAATGAAAAAAATCTCAGTACGGAAGAGGAGACCGATACGTAGACACAATGGTCAAAATAAAAATGACTTCATATATATGCCCTTCAATCTTCCATCCAGCTCCATGAACTAATCAATGAAGTTGGGGACTGAGGGAGTGGAAAGCATCCAATATAAGTAATGAACACTGTGTATACATTTCATGGTGTGCTTACTAAAATTACCTTTATTAGAAACTTTAATTTGATTAAACAACATCATGCTCCAGGTTCTGTCTTTAATGGAATCTCAAAATTTATACAGTGAAAAGAGGTCAGGGAATCTCTTTGTCCTTCACTATTACGTGTAAAATGGAAGGAAGCCAGCTTTTGAGACATAAAAAGATACATGTAATACGAATAACTCACTAGGTAGTGCCTTGAAAGTGGCAGACATATGTAATGTTGTAATGAGAAAGAGACACCAAATCTGTATGTTTTTTATCTCATTAGTTGTGTTAGAAAACCCTTGTAGTGTTTGAGGATTCTAGTTGGTGCAGCCTGGTTTGCTGTACCTGAATTCAATTTAATGATAGATAAAAAGGTACTGTTTGGATATCTCCAGTTAGATATGTGACCTGCACCCTTTTCTGAAGACGACAGGGGTCATTCTGTAAAGTGAGATTTTGACTGTTGAATTCGCAAACAGCGGATTCCCATTATAAAGTCGCGACCGTGACAATTCTCCCTTTATGAAGTCGCTACCGCGACAATTTTTTTAAAGTTCCAGCTTTGACATTTCCTTGGTAAAGTCGCGACTGCGACAGTAGCAGTCTATTACGATTGTCTTTAGCAGGCAAATTTGGACTTTTACACTACAATTCAGACTTTACGAAATGACCCCCGACATGTGAAGAGTAAGGATATTAAAGCTATAAAGAAGCAGTATGGGAACTCCCAGAATACATACTGAAAACAGCAATTACAAGATGGGTAGTCTTCTTATAGGATCATAATTAAAGGTTTACAGTTCTATACATCATGTATCATCATGTTTTGTCTTTATACTTACAATACTAACTATGGGACCAGTTTTGTAAATTTGTTAGTGTGCTACTTCTTTTGAATTATAACCCTTTTCTTGATATAGTTATTGTGCACAATTCCTTTGTACCTCCATTGCCATGTGGAATGCAAATGACTACAGTGTTTAGAAAACCACTTTCCTCCCACTTAGATTGTAAGCTCTGTGGGGCAGGTTCCTCCATCCTCTTGTGTCAATCACAACCTGGCACTTAAAGTGATGTATGCTCATGATTTTATGCTTGTAACTTACTCAGTTGTATTGTATAATGCACTTTTCCCATGTCTGTACTATATTTGTATTGCTGAATTGTACAGCGCTGCGTAAATTTGTGGCGTTTTATAAATAAAATTATACATACATACAAAACAAGAAAGTGTTGTATTTCACTAAATAGCCAATGAGCAGCTGTGACTTGTTTTTTTCTTTATAATTGTCTCACTGTAAAATTTAGCCTACTTTAAGCTTATGATTGGTATACCGACTTAACTAGTTTAATTTGTTAAGTATCTTGAGCTTATCTCCTGTTAGCTAATATGAACAATCTGTCCTACTCTGTGCATATACAGTACATGAAGAACCATTAACTAACTCCATCCATCAATGTGAGTTGTCAGGGGACAGCAAATAGGGAGTAATCAGCGCCTTCACTGGTTATAATTCAATGTGCCACCATTGTGAGTGATTGATCTTTATAATATAGCAGATTTTTTTTTTTAACAATTTAGTTAACATACAGTTTTATTTCATGCTATCATATTTTTTATTTTAATGACCTTTATTTACATTTTTTTTAAAATTAAATACAAACACAAGTGTGTGTGTGTGTGTGTGTGTGTGTGTGTGTATATATAATATATATATATATACTCTAAATCAGGGGTCGGCAAACTGCAGCTTGCGAGCCGATGCTCCTTCTGATTGGACGTAGGCAGGTCATGTGATCGTGAGTGTGGGCTCCTCCCCCTTTGCGGCTCCCCAAAAAATTATTCACCGGTGGAGGAGGGAGAAAAATGTCTCCCTTTAGTTGAAAGTTTGCCGACCCCTGCATTATGGCCTTTAAACATCTCTCTGGTTTCTAGTCACTCTTAATTGAAGAAGAGTTGGTACCCAAAATGTTTGCTTTTTTTGTAAACTGTATCTTGCATCATATGGAATAAAAGGGATCGCCGCATTTGACATTTTTTTTACTATATTTTTTTTTGTCTCTTTTGTATTATCTCCTGTTGCCATAAAGGAATAAGATCACATAACAAGTTAGATTTCTTCCTTTTTAAATTATTTTTAATGTATTCACATAAATGAAGATGTGACATACCATCGAGTAGGCAGGGCTGGTTCTGATATCGGAGTAAAGAACATCATGTTTGGAAGTATTTATTTGCATGATTATAGTGTAGTTGACATTGTGTACTTGATACACTATGAATGAATAAATCAATACGATATGAGCTCTTGTTTCTAACAAGCTAATAAATTGAAGTGCTTGAGCTTTTCTGAGTTTTGAAGGGCTATGACGTTTTATCAAAGCAACAAAACTTTGTAAGTGTGCCTTTAAAGGGAAGGGTAATTTAAGCGATTGGGTGAGTACATTCTTTTCTTTGGGAACTGAATAAAGTTTGTTGCAGGAGGGAGAATTGTTAGCATTAAAGGAGAACTATAGCCAAAAATCTTTTCTTCTAATCTACTGTTATTATTGTTTCTGGTAGATTTCCTGCTTTTACCTACTTTTTTGACAAATTTGCTACCAGAGTAATGTCTGAACAATGTTACAATCTGCTGTATGGAATAAAAGCAAGTCCTTTGATTTCAGGCAAATTCTGCACTTGCTGCTTGGTAAAAGATACAATAGTCTCTTATTTTGAGGAGCTAAATGTAACCAGTGCAGTTGGGATTCTACTAAGCACGCTAGGACTAGGGCATTGATCGGCAAACTTAGTGGAGGAGGGAGCCACTTCGCTCCCTCCTCCACAGCCGACTGATCGCTGTGGAGCCACAAAGGGGGAGGAACGCAAGCACCTGATCCGATGGCCTGCTGACCTCCAATCAAAAGGAGCGTCGGCAGTCATGGGCAGGGCGAAGCTAGGGAGAGGTGCCGTGAGCCGCAGTGCGGCGGCTGAAGAGCCGCACATTGCCGACCGCTGGACTAGGGAGTAGTCGGAATATTCAGGATACAAGCAAAAAATATAATATATTAGGAAAATCTCTCCTTTGGGGCAAATATTACAATGTTAAAAATAGCCTTATTAAATTAGACAAAACTTAAATGAAAAGCTCAGGAAACTTGATTTGGAAACACTTGATGATTAATATGATTTTAATGGAATTTCTGAAACATGGATGGATTCATTGCACTGGACAGTTACTGGTGAGAATTATAACTTCTGTAAATAATACAAGGGGTGGTGTAGAGCTTTATATCAATAATCTAAGTTTGTGTATAAAGGATGTGTGTGAAGGCCAGTGATAAGGCTAACCCTATATAAAGTTAAATGTATACTTGAGGAAATAAGTTGGATATGGTTGTTGTAGTTCTGGGTTTCAGATTAGGACATATAAATAAGGAGGAAAAGACTTAGGAGGTCATTCCGGTAGCTCCGAATTTGCAGTCCCGAATTCACTTATAGCAAACTCCCATTACAAAGTCACGACCGCGACAATTTTTGTGTCGCGGTCGCGATTTTATAATGGGAGAATTGTCGCAGTCGCAACTTTATAATGGGAGTTCGCTATCAGTGAATTCAGGAAGGAAAATTCGGAGCTACCGGAATGACCCCCTTAGTTTTTATTTATAAAACTATTTATAGTTTTATAAAATTGCGACCGTGACTAAAAAAAATTGTCAGTCGTGATTTTATTACGGGAGAATTGTCGCGGTCGCAACTTTATAATGGGAGTTTGCTATCAGTGAATTCGGGATGGAAAATTCGGATCTACCGGAATAACCCCCTTAATCATGGAGAACGTCAGTTACCCATATATTGACTGGGACAAAGGAGCTACAGAAACATCAAAAAAGATAGTAAGTGAAAATGAAAATTCAAGAAAGCCTAGAAAAAGCTGAGAACAGTGCTTCACATTTTGAAGAAATATTAATATATTTTAAAATGATTAGAGTACTTCTCCGCTCAGTGTATTCCTATGGGAAAGAAAACACAGCTTTGCGATTTAATTTAGATTTAAATTTGTATACGGCAGAAGGTAAACAAAAGGCATTCCTAAACTACAAAAAGAGCAACGAGTACAGAAAAACATCTTTCACTTTGCATAAATTCTGAATACGTTTTAAGCATATAAATATTAAAAATATGATGACTGATGGTGGTGCCTCTTTAAAAACCATGAAGATGTTTGTTACAGAAGGCATTGAAAAGCCAAGTATATTATTTCCTTTACTCTGTATATACAATTGAGTCTCCGATAACTACAGATTTGCATTATCCTAGTATTTAAGAAGGTTTATTATAGAATATTTTATTAGGTTGACCCAAGACATAAGATACGAAAATATCTGTGAGGATCTGTGAATATTCCCCTAGTGTAGTTCCGTTATATTATATTATTATCCATTATATTATACATTTAGATTGTAAGCTGTACAGGGGCAGGTACCTCCAACCTCTTGTGTCAACCACAACTTAAAGTGAAGGATCCT
>JAKJJM010146842.1:0-11684 GCA_021901965.1 Pipa carvalhoi
ATTTTATAATGGGAGAATTGTCGCGGTCGCGACTTTATAATGGGAGTTCGCTATAAGTGAATTCGGGACTGAAAATTCGGAGCTACCGGAATGACCCCCTGAATCTGTAGGGAGGTGACTTATATTTCAATCATAAAGAATTGCAAGAAAAACTCCTCCTCTCTGCACTGATTTTTTTTGGAGAAGAGCGGAGCCAGAAGGAACGTGCCAAAATTACTAAATAGCAGTGGTCTTAAAGTCCCCAAGTAATTTTCCAGCTAGGGAAAGACAATATGCAGTGCATAAGTTATTTCCTTTTTAATTCTTATAGAACATTTATTGTAAAACAACATACTAACAAATGTGAGCTCTATGTCATCAACACTTATTCTCTGGGGACTACCCTTTTACGAATACAAACTGCTGCTGTACAAGCTAGCCTCTGCCTAAACCAAGCCTTGTGCAAGATAAAGTACCTATCTGTATAATAAACTGCACCAACCAGATCACTAGTAGTGTGGGCCTGTATAGCCTTCCCAACCAACGACCTCCAATCCTTTGCACAGGACTTTGAGTACTATTTACTCAAATGACCTATATTCACCCAGAAGGCTGTAAGAGGGTGTATATCCCTTGCTGGATGCTTCATAGAGTAGAGCTATAGCACTCTTCTTCTCTCTAGCCCATCCTGAGCTACTCTGAACTTGTAAGCAGACCTCAGAATAAGACATAAAAAAAAGACCATCCTAGGGAAAACTCTAAATGGGAAAAACACCAATTATTGCCAGGAGATGCAGCAAAAATACTAAAACAGTAGACTACTGAAAATAACCAACAAAAAGGTTGAAAGAGAGAGAAAAAAAAGATAGTTTGTATATGAGCATTGTAAAGGTCATGTCTTAGAAGTGGTTTACAATTACTATTTTTTGTTTTCATCGTTTTTTTTTCAGTTGCCTTTAGTTTTGTTAAAATTTTATTTTACCACATTCTTTCTATTGTGCTTTATAAATGTGAAGGATTAAACCATGGCCTTTTTTATGTGACATTATTATAGACAAATTGCTGGTCATCTTTAATTCTAATGATTTATCTGATTTATCATAGAAATTAGGTTTTTTGAATGTGCCCGTTAGCTCTTGTTATGGCCAAGGAGCTACAAGGCAGATAAAAAAAATTTTCAGCAATCACTTAAAACAACCATTGTTTTACTCTTCTCCCAGTCCTCCTCTGGATCCCTTTAAGTAACCAACATTCAGATTAATGTTTTTCTACTTTTTTTAATGTACAGAAAAAAATCTAGGATAGTGAGTTATCCTTTAAGAAGTTTACTCTTCCTAGGGTACTCAATAAGTTTCATATAATAATTAGTAGAGACTCACTAAATGTGAAGTATAGGTCTCCACTAGCTGCTACCCTGTACACAGAGTAGCAGCTACATATCTCCATATCTTAAAGGAGAACTAAAGCAGCAAAAAAAAAAGATATATTAATAAGTACCTTATAGCAAGCTCCAGCGATGCACTCCCAGCTTCAGCTGTTGTATCTTCACTGCAGGGAAGCAGACTTCATTGTGCTATGGAGAGTCCCCCTGCCAGCGTGAAGCTCCTCCCACACAGTATAATCACCAGTACATAAGAACATGCTTACATCATCAAGCTCATTTCTCCCCCACTGAGAGCTCTCTTCTCACCAGAACAATGAGCCTGATAATGCAATTGCTCATTTGCATAAGGGGTGGAGCTTCACACAGCTCTGTTCTTAACCCTTTACAGCTTTCTTTCTCTGTCTACCACAGTGCTTTAAGCAGCTGTGATCAGCTCAGTGGGAGTTAAAGCAGGGAACACCTGGGAAGCAGCTCTAGGGCTGGAAGAGGGGAGTGGGGAGAGGGGGACTAATTGCAGTGCACTGCCAGTCACGCAGCTTCAGCAACAGGCATTTTGACTCCTGTAATGGGATTCATTCACACACTTTGTTCAAAATCATTTGTGCAGTAAACACAGTAAAGTACACCTAAATAAATAAATACATCCTCATTTTACAAAAATAAATATTTGTAGTTATGATTTTAATTAGTCTTTATTCTATACATCAGTAGCTTAGTTCTATTATAATATATATTAGACTATCATTAAAAAAAAATATGTCCCTTTTAATTTAACAGTAGTTTACCCATTTAAAAATAAAAAATGTTTTTCTTGTTTACTGCTGTAAGCCCTTTCCCACTAATGAAAGTGAAAGTACTGACAGAGTGTAGCAGTTACAGGCTGTGTGAAGCTGATAAGCTGTAGCTTCCTGCCAGAACTCCTCCAGTGATGTCACAGGTCAGGATTAGCATGCTTAATATATTCAAAATGGCTGCCATCAATGTGCAAAGCTGTGCAAGACTTCAGTGGGACAGTGCAGAGATTACAGAATGATTCTGGATTTTTTAATACCACCATTTAGGAGGCAGATAGGTGTACTACTTATATATGTGTTTGTGTGTAGGTACCTTTAGTTCTTCTTTAAATGAAATGCTACCTATGTGGTGACTAAACATTATAACATTTGATTCAGACTTCAGTTGTTATCTTATGTGATTTCCATCATCCTCATAAGAACTGATGTATGGCAAAAAGATGATTAATACATTTTAGGAGTATTTAATTACTACAGAGCCACATTTAGAGTGATACAGTCAAACACCATAAGGCTTTTTTTGTGGACAACGGAGGTGTAGGCACTGTGTAATAGGCCTCTGCCCTCCTTCATTAAAATGCGACTGTGATTGATTATGTCTTACTGCTCAGAGGAGCAGTAACAGAGAAGATAAACTGCAAACAAATGAAAAGCCTAGGTGAAATGTATTATCCGGTACGGGCAAAGAGAGCTATGATCATTACATTATAAGAAAGACAAGATAATTATTTGGTGCTGTGGTTGTCTCTGAATTTACTTAAGATGCAAAAAACTGACAGGACACAACAGCCATTAGGATTACCCATGGATTGCACTTCATCAGTAAGCACAATCTGTAAACTAATAAATTAAACATACCTGCTAATATTGCACATGCTTTTCAGTTGGTCGCAGAGGCTTATGGTGGGATTTTATTAGAAAAACTGAGAAATTCTGCTAAATAACCTATAGGCATTACTTACTCTAGGTTGAAGAACAACATGCCATAGTCCAGGCAACCCAATACATCCAGCATTCTAGCTTTCAGATGCTATTGCACCCCATAAAAAACAAGGGGAACACACCGGCAGCACCCCTTTTCAGCCCAATGAGGTACCTAACTGGCTGCACTGGCTATAACTAATTCAACCTTTCTTTCCTGTTCCTATTCCCACTCATATCATTACCTTTTATTATTCCCTAAGTGGAGCTGCAATAAAGCAAGGAACAGAAAAAACAGTGATGACTGCCCCAAGCAAGAACAGCCTGTGCTTACGCATGGAATACAATTATACTAGAAATTTAAATGAAATATAATTCTTAAAACTCAGTACATATAAATGCATAATTCCCCGTCTTTACAAAAAGGAGAACTTTATTCTCTAAAAGAAAGCACACGTCTCTCTCTAAGGTTTACATCCAAATTAACAGACTACTTTGAATGAATAATATGTCATGTTGCATGGTTTTATTGAAGCATCTCAATGGACTTAAAGGGCAGCCAAAGCCACAGGCTAGCTGACATGTGATAAATGTGAAAAACACAGCACCACCATTACAGGGTTTCTAGAGTTCAGAAGCTGCTTCAAAAAGTATCTTTTGCTACTTTACATCAGTTCTTATCGAATGGTTTACTTTCAACAGCAACTGCAACACTTGCATAAAGTAGGCTGTGACTGCTACTTTCAGGCAAAATATTTAGTAGTTGCTGCAACTTTCAAAATACCATGAAACTTAAATAACCTCTGCTCCAAGTGCTTCTATTGCTATGATTAATCTGCAAAATTGCTAAGCTTAAACCTGTCATTTTAAACACCTGCTGTATTTAATACCAGGTAGCCAATAAACAGCACTTTTTTTTAGGCTTTAGAGTGCCTTTAACGCTGTTGCAATAGAATTGCACAGTCCCGTTTTTAAATGTTGCATTGATTCTATTGTGTTTCAGCTTATTTCCTGTTGCTTTAAATCCACACAAAATCATTTGCACAGTTAGAGCAAAGGAGAGGCACTAAAATCTCAATAAAACTGCAACAAGTGTGAACTGGCATTTTGATAGAAGCCGTAAAAACACTGCTGCAATTTTTGAGTAGTAGCTACAGAGTTGCCATCGTTAGCAAGACCTAAAGTTTAAAAGGAGGTGCTGTACAAACAGAGGTGCAATTGAGAATTTCCTGGCAGGTGTGAGACAGAGGTTGGGGTGCAACACATCTCACAGAAGTCACTGGCAGATAGTTACTCTAATTTCAGCTTTATGAGATGTTTTGTAAGAAAATTGTGGAAGCTTTGAAAATGTGCAGGTAACAAAAATTAATTTGATATTAAGTATAATATATTTTTAATTTTACCTGTGCTCCTTTCATGATCTTCTTGACTTTTGTATTAAGGTAGAAATCTCCCCATAATGTCTTTAAAAGGACACCAGCTTTAATGCCAACTTTCTGACTGTACAACTGAGCAAAGTGATCGATGCTACAATACAGAAACCAGAGAAATTACAAAAGGCAAAATGACATTTTCATTTTTTGAAATATTTAACTTATTATTATAAAGTTTTTCTGTTTACATTTTTGTTCTTGTTTAACTTTTACTGGCGTTTTGGTTGCTAGGCTCCATTAACCTAGCAACCAGGCAGATAAATGCAGAAGTAAAACAGTCGAATAATTAAAAAACACAAACAAATAAAGAAGAACTATTGCAAACTGTCCTAAAACACAACCAAGTACAACATACAAAAAAATGATTCCAAAGTTGAACAACCTCCTTTAGGTTTATATATATCGGTGTCCGGACAAACGTGGAGGCTTTTGAAGTTCTGGCTCTCCTACACCTACAGCAATATCTAATTCTGCAGCAGCTGCTCTCCAGAAGTGTACCAGTGGGTCATGCATGTGCACAAGCCCTGCTAGGATCAATACAGCAATTCTAAGCAAGTGTACAATCCTGGCAGTGCTTCTGTACATGAGTGCACTGTAGGGGGAAGCCAGTAGCTGAGAAGAAGAGATTGCCAGAGGGGAAAAGGATTCAGAACTTACAACAGTGCATGTTAAGAGAAATTAGGAATAAACCTGACAAAAGGCAGAGCGACCAATCACAAAGCGACAAAAAAAAGCAGCCGACATATAAAGCATTCCAATGCTACGTTCCCTATAAAAGGTCTGACAACAAAAACTGCTCATATGAATATACAGAAATTACAAGCACCAGCTCAATAGTAACAGGAGTAAATGTCTATATGGATAAAAGTATAAAATAAGAACTAAAACAGGATTTTAACTGATACTAATTCCAATGTAAAGATTAGGACAGTTATCACATTATCCCTTCCACACAACTCCCAAGCAGTATCATATCAGTGATACCGCTGCTCCTGCTGCCTATACTATTAAGAAGTGTGTTGCTATACTATAATGGGCCTGCACGCTGTACTCTAGTACTTTATTGTAGCTTATTCTATATTGTTCTACTTTATTAAGAGCCATTACATGTTTTAGGCCTGTCATCCATTTTTAAGGGGCAGTAAATGTGCTAAGTGCATGCACTAACATCATTAGTTCAGATTTCCCATTTGTGCAGCATATGGTGAAATCGGCAAAAAGTGCTTTCTGCGCATGCTTTCAACCGCAGTGTTGGCGTAATGGGAACGGTCATGATGGGACAGATGATGTTTGAAGCAGTGATGTAGCAAGGCTATGGATGAAGATTACAATGACTGGGGATGAATGGCAAGTGTCACAGACAAATATCTCTGTAACATAGGGCTTTACATTTTTAGGCTTTAGGAAAAAAATAAAAAAAAGGGATACTAAAAAACAATTAGCATGGAAAGATTAGAAAATGAAGAAATATAAATTTTAAATAAAAAAAGTTCAAACCAAATAGAAGAAAATTACACACAACAATAAATGCGCTGCCTGCCCGTATTTTAATTTATTAATACACTACAGCACAAAACCACAGCACCATCTAGTGGCAGACACTAATCAGTTAAAGAAGAAATGAATTTATAGTAAGAGCAGGCAGTGTGACAGTACGGAATAGGATTTCATTGCCGTTCAATCCTTATACCCTGACAGCTATAAATATTGTGAAAGCCTTATGGTAGTGTTAATGTTGCATGAAGAAGCAACAATTGTAAAGTTACAGAAACTGCAAATGTAAAAATAGTACAAATGACTGCAATGTTATTCACAGGTATGGGTAGATTCAGCAATTAATGGCATAGTTTATTGTGCCCGAGTATCCCTGAATATTAAAAGATAAAAGTAATTAAGCCTTTATTGTAGGAATTGTATGCACATGCTTAAATTACTGCCAATGGACATGTTGTAACAGATGCATCTTTAATCAGAGTAATAAGAGTTAGTATTCTGCTAGCTGATAAAGAAGTACATGACAATGGATAAACTGTTCCTAACAAGCAATGCAAGAAAAAAAATAAAGCCATGTGAAACTCAGATTCAGTAGATAGCAAGGTAGGACACAAATGCCTAATAAGTAAGGCACCACTAAAACTGTACATAAATTTAAAAAAAAAATTACAAAAAACATCATTTACAAATCAGCAAAGAAAGGCATTTATGATGAAACCAATGTCAGCCAGAAGGTGTAAATAATTGTAACTATACTGCTAAAATCTCAATGCATGCCAGTCATAGCAATGATCAGCAAATTATACATATTAAACTGTTACTAGCATTTTCACATAGCCATAAAGAGTCTTATAATCCTATAATGACTCATCTCTACCACCAAATTATGGCGATTCAAGTCAACAGGTATTTGATTTCTATGCACATGAACACATTTGCACTATACAATGTGTGTTAGTCTTTTAGAGATGCTTGCTGCAACCTGAGGTGCATTTCAACTAGATGACTGTTCCTTTGTATCCCCATCCTTTCCTATAGACATAAATGAGAATGAGATATGGTGGCATTTAGTAAAACAATAAAGTTGCCAATAGTTGTACTCTTGTCACATTTTTCACCTCAAAAACATGGATAGGAGAAACAGTTTCTTATGTGTACAATGTTTTGTGTCAAACCTTCTGATTTCTTATTTTTCTCCCTTACCATCTAGGTACTGATGGTATGATGTGTAAGCACCACAAAGTATAAACCTAGTGCCTTTAAGGGTTTCTTCTTCTCTCATTTACAAACCAGGCTAACTTTAACAAAAAAAAATGTATGAATTTCTAGCCAATTTTACATGGTACTGTTGGTGCTCACACATGCTCAGTCAGCGGGTGTAACGTAGATACAGCAGGCACAGTAAGGGGGGATAGTCCTAAGTACCAACAGTGGCAGTGCCGTAGTTCTTCACTTCATTGTGAAATAAAGATCTCAGCTGGCTGTGGGGTAAATCCCCCAAAAGCCATAAACAATATATGTAGCTAAACACAGACTGGCTGTCATTTAGCTTGCAAGTCAGCTTTAGCTTCTCTAAGTATTCAACACCCAGATGCATGTACAGTAGATTGTAATTATTAACCCTGCTAAAAAAGTGTTTATCTGGATTATAAAGGACATTCACAAAGATTGTTCCAGTTAGTATTTTTACTGAAAAACAATATGTTCTTAAAGTGGACCTGTCTCCACCCATTTATTTCTCCCCAGGTGAAAGCTGGGCATAGGTCAAGCTTATTGTTCTATGGAAATTAACAGCAACTAAAATTAATTTAGTACACAGCTCTGCAAAATTAAGCACTCTGACTAAGCAAAATACTGACTCTGCAGTTCCTCCAATCAGATTCTTCCAAGATCATATTATGGAGAACACAATTAAAGGAGCCACGATGCCACCTTTTTGCTAATTTTAATGGCTCTAAATCAGCATGGAGCACTGAAGTTTGCAGGGAGCTCTTCTGTCTTTTTTCGACTGATCACATATTTCTCACAGGAACAAAGTTTGTAAATTGTATTTATAACTCAAAAAATAAATTGCTGACTTTCTAGGGGTTTGAATTCTTTTGGAAGGCACTGCATTTAATAACGCTGTAAAATATCACTTTATTGGATTAAGATGCTGGTTGGTTTAGAATAACCAAGAGGGAAAAAAAGAATTTAAAGGTATCCTTACGTAAAACCCCAGCCATCTATGGCACTGGCAAATACAACATTGCCCTGGTCTGGTGAAAAATAAAGGTGAGAATCATCAGTCTCTTCCAATCCAGCACTCCAGTCATAGACCTGCTCTCCATCTCCAGTCTCTGATGGTACGTCATTGCTTGTGTCTTTCTCAGCTCTTTCTTCTAGAACTTTAGAAGTGAAAAGGCTCCCAGTAACAGCATTCACCTGAAGACAAAATGAAGAAAGTAGTGCTACGAGCCCAGCAATAGTATTCACTGCTCATACAATAAGTACGGCCATTGTGACTGAAGGCATCGTGTAAAGATCCAGTTAATTAACTTTTCTTTAACAGTAAAACAACTAATAGTCACAAGGATATTGACTCCTGACATCTGACTTCCAGGCAATAAAAACAACAGGAAACAGGCGTATAGTTTATCAATAGCAACTAAAATGAATTGGAAACAAGACAGCATGCCCAAGACTTCAGTAATGCTCCTCCTGTTCCAATTAGATTTGACTTACATAAATTGCATCCAGGGATTGCTAAATTTTACCTGTTCCAGTATCTTCTGTAAATGGGAATAAGCTTCCTGGGAGGACAGCTTCAGTTCAACTATCAGCCGATCTATTTTATTGATAACCAGAACTGGACGGATATTCTCTAGCCAAGCTTGTCGTAATACTGCTTGTGTCTAAAAACACAATGAAAGAAATGAATAAAGATAACGAATTAAGCAAGAGGAAAAAAAAACAGACCTGTGTGTCATCATGTTCCTATTTGTACTTTGTCAAATACAAATACATGCCAGAAACAAAGAGGGAAAGTTGGACAGTTTCTGGAAACATTTGGAAAGTAAGAAGCCTGATATACAACATTGAGATGAATTTCTAAAGGACCCTCCAGTATGGAGTGCTCTAGAGACAATTCAGTCAGGTGTGTAAATGAACAAACTATGCAAATATAAAGTTAGGCAGTGTCGGTTGAGAAGTGACATCCCAATGACCAAACAAGATGTATTAATAGGATATTCACTAGGCCCACCCTGGATCATTTAAAAATCCAAAAGGACATGGTTTAGGGTAACTGGTAAGCACAAAGACTGCAGAGCCTGACTTACTGTGAGACATGGAGCATGGACAAATCATAACCATGCATCATTTAAAATAACCACGTGGGTTTACAGTGAAATTTGTATGAAAAAAATAAATTATGCTTTCATTTGTTTTTTATTGTAGAACAATCATTTCTGTGTTAGTGTGCACTAATTGTTAATTGTAACTGGTTTGTTAAAATACTGCTTTTTACACCAAGGGAGTGTCTCCTGTCACACAATGAATGAAGCTGCTCTTGTGCAAACAGTAATAGCAGTAAAAACCAGTGCCATCCACTTTTCACCAGTGCCTTTTTGAGGACCAGACGTTTTGCTGTTGAATAAAAAATTTAACAATATGACCTGTTAAACTTACCAATAAGCATAAATAGATATTTTACAAAATGTTCTCAATATGCCATCCATTTTAAAGGAGAACTAAAGCTCCAAAAAAAAATCCATATTAACAAAGTACCTTATAGCTCAACCAATGTAGCCACAGCTTCAGCTATGCTGTAATTTCACTGCACTGAGGCAGACTTCAGAGCGCTTAGGCAGACCCAGGAACCAGCATGAAGCTCCTCCCACACAGTATCACTGACGGTGAAAAAGAGCATTTACATCATCACACTCATTGCTCCCCTAATGAGAGCGCTCCTCTCACCAGGGCACAATGAGCGTGATAACGTAAATGCTCATTTGCATAAGGAGCGGTGCTTTGTGCTGGTTTCTATGAGAGCCTAAGCGCTCTGAAGTCTGCCTCTGTGCAGTGAAAATACAGCACAGCTGAAGCTACATCGGTTGAGTTTACTATAGGGTACTTTGTTAATATGGATTTTTTTTTTTTTTGAGCTTTAGTTCTTCTTTAATCTATTTACAGATGGATCTTCTGCCAATCACCCTGAACACAGTGAAGCAGCACTAATGTAAGCACCGAGAATGCATTAATTATTCTTGCATTTGGCTTATACAGGCCAAGCTCTTTAAAAAGTCAAACAGGGAAATACAAGGCATTTACCAAAGATACTAAAGAAGTGGCCACAGGATTGGTCTATTCAAGGCAATTCAACATCCCCAAAACTGCAGATTTAAGAGGCAGGTAGAGCATAGAAAGAATTTTACCTGAGGACATACTCCTTCTACTGCATCAACCACAATGATGGATCCATCACAAAGACGAACTGCTGTTGAGACTTCAGAAGAAAAATCCACATGCCCTGGTGAATCTATGAGGTTGATGAGATATTCTTCTTCCCCTGAAATCAATTTATTTATAAAAAATGAGAACAATTAGAAGTAATTTAGAATGACATCTTACTTACTCATGTTCCTCCAAGCTGGTTTACTCTTCCATGTGCACATTCACTCACACATTTAATCCACTATTCAAATACATTCAACTTATTATGTCCAATAAATGTATTTAGTGATGGCCATTTTGCTAATCTGCAGACGTCCACTGCAGAGGCCCTGGCCTCCCCGGTCCAGGTTTGGAAATGCTTTACTGGCAGGAAACAAATATTGTATTAGTGAATCCCTGCTATGGTGATCAAGAAATACTATTAGCTCTATGGTTAATTCTGTATTGAAGGCTGGAGAACCCTCTTCAAATGCAATACAGCTTTGTAATATGAACAGTGAAACAAAAGTAACCAAAAAGTATACACATATACAGTTTCTTGACACCATAAGGTTAAATATACAAGTCAAACTTTGCCAGCATACATTATTGAAATTAAATTATTTTATTTCAAAACAAATACCAGTTTTGTACTGCAGTGATATTGCACTGGATTTCATGGTGATCCCTCGAATCTGCTCATCTTCTCGACTGTCCAAGTATCGCAACTGGAACAGATGTGGTGTGGTGGAGATAAAAAAAAATAATATATTTATCAGTGATATTTAATGTTCTATTATGCTGAAATAAAAACATATGTCTATTGCTCACAGAAAAGCTTTGCATCTGCTTAGAATTTCCTAAATGTCTGAAGGTTATTTATATTATCACATTACTCTTCAATTTCTCTTCATCTGAGTAGACATGGCAAACACTGTGCATGGGGATACATGCATACTGCATTTAAACATCTGCTATGAGAATGGTCTCTGGCAGAGTTTGCACAGAAATGTATTGTTACATTAAGATGAATTTCCCATGTAAGGTTTTACTTGCTCTTCGATCATTCATTATAATTTAATGGGTGGATGAACATGAGGCCAACAGATACCATAATTTGCATCCAGCTGATCATAGGAGTAATGTCGATCCTCTCCAATAATACTATAATGGCTACCGTCAAAGATGTTAAATAGAGATTCTACTTTCCATGTAATATAAACAACACTGTGTGTGTGTGTGGGGGGGGGGGGGGGTGGTTGGGGG
>JAKJJM010146898.1:0-10172 GCA_021901965.1 Pipa carvalhoi
GCTTCAGATGGAAAAACTACTGGGGAGAAATGCTTTTTACTATGGTATAGTACTGCATATGTAAAGATGTAATCTGACTATAGTTCCCCTTTAACCTTTAACAGTGTACAATACCTATAGTCTTGTTTATTCTCTGTCATACATCTAAGACTAGATTGATTTCTTGTCTTTTTGAAAAAAACAACAGTACAGGGAAATCTATTCACACTAGTACTAGATCACTGTGCATTCCATGTAGCTGAAAACTAAACATAATAATAAAATAAATTTTTCCCATAACCCTGAATTGGCAGCTCCTCATTGCCATGAATCAACATAAAATGGTTTCACAAGGGATGAACTTGATGGAATTAATGATTTTTTTCAACATTCTATGTGACTATGATAGTTTTATGTATCAGACTCAAAACCCTTAGTGGATGCCTTAAAGAGGTAGAGCACAATAGTGAATCTCACATGGGCTCAAACACTTGCTAACTGAAGACTGCAAATCAAACAGGATTTGTGCATGCATAACAAGGTAATCAAGCTTAGCAGACCCCCAATGTATGATGGCGTCCCTAATTCACAAATGGCTTTCAATGTTCCTTTTTTGATACTGTTTACTCACAGCACTCTAGTACTTTCAATCAGATAATACCTTATTGCCTGTGAAATACGTACCATCCTGGTGTGCTGAATTAGCAGCCCTATATGTCTTCTATTAATTCTGCCCTGAAATATTTAGCAATACACATCTCCTTCATCTCAGTGTGGGTGACTATGAATTTACTTTAGCCTTGTTTGCAAATGTGCTTTTATTTGTCTGTTTTCTATCCAGGTCACAGTCTCTGTAATCTTCACCTCCCAATAACATATCTGACTCTTATGCACAGAAAACTTAACCCCAATAATCTGTAGTGTTAACACAACACTGAAACAATAGCAACCTGCTGTTGTCCTTTTCTGGTAAAATAGCAGCCATAAAAATGATTGTATTTTCTAAAGTACTTTATCTTTTGCAGATGTTACTGCTTTTGTTATACAAACAGGGTTGCTTATTCATACAGAAAGTATTCAAACTTTATTCGGGAAGTAAAGAGGCACAGAGTAAGCCTTGTCACATTGAATATGCCTACTAGGGCTAACAGACCCTCTATAATATCTAATATGCTAACTGATCTTTTTTGATGAGAATCACAAAAGACTGTCTAAGTGATTAAAGCATGTATACATCACCGCAAATAGACGCTCGGTTTACTATGCATCTGCAATCCTTGGCATAGCTCCAAGCCACACTGAAAAATTGCTAAATAATGTGGCATTCAACCTGTCCCTACACAAGATGACATTGGCCTGGCAGAAAATCAAAAAAAAAATTAGGTTTACATTTCTATATTTACAAATACATAACTCTGATAAAGAATGTGAATCGACCATAAAACAAAATGTCTCCTGTATCTGAAAGGAGAAAAATGTAATACACAATTTGCAATTCAAGTAACCTAATTCAGAGCCATTTATGTTAGAAGAACTAATGCAAAAGTACATTTTTGCCAAACTCCACATTTTATGTACATTTATAAGTGAGAAATTGCATGCCTTACCAGAAACAAAGACAATTCAGGGAAATATATGGCATGCTGCAACTGCAACATGTTACATTTAACTTACTACAGTCAGTCAGGGGCAACATAATCCACCAAATAAGTATCAGGAGGCACATACAAAGCTATTTTAAATTAAAGTGGATTTGTCACCTATGGAATATTATTTTGGAGAGATGCAGAGAACCATCTCAGCTGATCATTCAAAATTTTTTGCTTAGTTGCCCTTTGATCTTCTTTCCTGGTGGGCCCCTGATCTCTTTTTGCCTGGTAGGCCCCTGATCTCTTGTTTCCTAGTGGAACACTTATCTTTAGTTTCCTTGTGGGTTCTTCATCTCTTCTTTCCTGGTAGGTCCCTGATCTTTTCTTGCCTGGTGGACCCCTGATCTCTAATTTCCTGGTGGGCCCCAGCACTGTGGTTTGACACTGACAAAAATGCTAATCATTGAAATACCCTCCCTGCACAGGTTTCCATTGCAGCAGAGTGAAATTAAAAAATGAGTATCATTAACATTGCCCAGGGCATCATAAGCTCTGGAACCTAAGAAGTGGTTTATAAATGGTATCTCTGTTGTTCCTTGGACATCTAGCTCTGTCACAGCAGGTTAAGGTAAACGGCTTACTATTATACAGATATACCTTTAGAACTACCATTAAAATCATATGATAAAATAAGGGTATACAAAATTAACACTATAAGCAAATTTGACACTGGGCAGAGAGTGGATAAAATACATTTCATTTTCACTGCATTATTATCATCTTATGTTTATTTTGATCTTGATTATACTTGAGAACTTGGGCATGTACATGAACACACATACATACATACATACACACACAGTGTACACAGATTGTATATAACATCAACAGAGTTATTTACTTATTTTTCAAGCATAATTATATTTCAAATGTTTTTCATTGAACTCTCTCATAGTAGAGGAAAGGAGAAATGTGGAAAGGAAAACATTTTTTTAGAAAGCAGCTTTTGCTAATTAGTTTAACTTTGGCTCAGACACTATGATTGCCATGAAGAACCCAAGGCTTGACAGCGCTGGATTTGCATACTGATTCCAAAAAGCTGATCTTCTTGGCAGATTCTATTTTTTGAAACAGCCTATTATACTAAAAATGCTGCATTTGTTTAAAAACCATTAAAGCATCACTATTATATTTATACCGCTAGTTTAAAAAGAAGCTATTAAAAATAATGATGTTCTTAACTATTAAAATTATTAATGGTAAAAACTACACATGAGCATTTAGCATTTTATGAATAAGTAGTAAATTATTTTTAGGGGAAAAAGTGCTATGGGAAACAGTAGGAAGTCAGAGAAGGTGGAATTTTTAAGACCTGGTTTGCTGAGATACCATATTTTTTTCTCCAATAGACGCACTTTTGTCCTCCCAAAAGTTGGCGGAAAATGCTCGAGCATCTTATGGAGCGAACGTTCCTTTTTTCAACTGCTGCGGGGCTTGGGTACGTGGGGCGCTGGCAGGTACTCCCCCCTACCCACTCCCCGCAGCAGCTGAAGAAAATTTCTGAGTGAACTAATGAGCCGCCTTCTGTCAGCGTATCTCCCAATTCAAGCAAGGTAAGCGGCACTCCCTCGGTGTCTTCCACTCCCCTTGGCTCTTGTTGGCTCTGTCTGAAATTGGGATTCGGCCGCTACTAGCGCAGTTGCCCAGAGGAAGGTAAGTACACTAAAAGCAGCCTGCCTGTGCATATGAGGGAGGGAGGACAGGCAGGCATGGGAGGGAGGGAAGGAGGGCAGGCAGGAAGGGAAGGAGGGCAGGGAGGCAGGTACGGAAGGAGGGCAGGCAGGGGAGAGAAGGAATTTGGTTCAGAATATTTTTTTTCTTATTTTCCTCCTTAAAACCTTAGGTGTGTCTTATGCTCAGGTACATCTTATGGAGCGAAACTTACGGTATATCAAAAGAAAGTCTACAAAGATTGTGGACACTTTTTGAGTTGCAAAAAAATGCTATTAGTTTTTGAAAGTGCATGTAAAGTAGACTAACTTGAATATTATCAATGAGTAATTGGGTGCAATGCCTTTGAGCCTCATTGACTAAAGCGCAAATAGTCGTGTAGAGGTGTGAATTTGCATCTATTCTCCACTTCCGAATGTTTGCTTATTGAACAAACTCTGCAAAGTGGTGAATACGCGACCAATTTGGGTGACTATGCAAGTCGCGGACTTACGGAGCTCTTTGCATTGTTTTGCGTGCGCATGCACAGGTACTTCTACTATTGACTAAGATGTGGAGTAGTGCAAATTTGACTAGGTGAACTGCACAGAATTCACCTGTTTGACCTTGCCACTTCAAACTGGCGAATTGGGGGGTTGATGGCAGGGTTCCAGTGTTGTATAAAATGACAACCTGACGTAGGGACAAGGTGACATAGAAATAGAATATTCACAGAATACAGTTAGTGGGATATGTTGAGACTGACGTCACTGCCCTTCACTTGTTGAATTCCCCTCAATCTGCATACTACTTCTATCCACCTGACTATGCCACACTGCACATTCGACAGTATTCACCACTGTCCGCCTATTCAACAAGCATATTCTCCACTTAGTCAATACTGTAAAGTGAATTTGCGACTATTTTGGCAAAGCGACTCAAATTGTAGCAAAATGAATTTGAAAGGTGAATTCACACTTTAGTCAATGAGACTCTTTGTTTCTTCCCAAATGTGGCCTGTATTTGGCAGAGCTGTGTTAATAGGTAGGTATCTTCCCTTCCATACATTCTAACCAGTTAGCATGCACAATGCCTTCACTCAATTCAAATATACTGGATTTAGATTTTACATGGAAACCAAAGATAAGTTGACTGTTACAGGCAAAATGTTGCCATTTTTGGAGAGATGAAAACTGTTGTAGAAATAGCACAGCTGAAACTAGCTTGTAGCTTTTATAGTTAAAACTGCAAGTGAGCAAACCAAAGAAACTGGAAGAAGGCATGCAAATCATAGGCTACCCTTAAGTGAATGATGGAGTCTAAGTAGGATTTTAGGAATGTTTTAAGCTGTTTTATTATTATTATAAATTACTCTTTTAATCAACATATGTGTGTGCAATTTTAAAGAAGCATAAAGCCAATACACTTTAACACAAAATTAAACAATATATTTTAAACACAAAGATAATGAATATTTAGCTGGTATTTAAAAAAAAAAGTGACTGAATTATACATCTCTTAACTTTATTATAGTTTATTTCCTTTTTTCCATTTACAATTCTTTTCCATTTTTTTTTCTTGTTTATTTTTTGAGACTCACTTGCAACAACATAGTTCTTTTTATGTAGAGTTTTAATTCTGTTACAAATAACATGATTTCATTGGTATTTTTACCGATTCTATATGCACTGCATTCTTGCTCCTAGCTGTTCATTATCAGCACATAATTGAACATTCCCCCTGTTGCACACTCAGGGGGAAATTTATAAAGGACATTTTGACTTTTTCGTTGGTTTTCAAATCACCCAACTTTTTCAATGCCGAGTTTTTTTGTTGCGACTTTCTGCTTGTGAATTTTTTACTGCGACTTTTTCAATAACGACCAATTTATGAAGTGGTGACTAAAGATTGATAACAAAAAAGTTGCAATGTTAAAATTACTGCATTTTACATTGATTTTAATGTAGTGTCTTTTCGATTGAGACTATTTTTGATGCCAGCGACTTTTTTCCGTCATGAAAAATTATGGGACTTAGAAAAATTTGCACAACCATCTCCCATATAGAATAATGGGTTGATGCCACCCTCAATCTGGTGAATATTTTTCGGTGACAAAATTTGTCTCAAGGAGCTTAATAAATATGACTTTTTTTCACCACTGAATTTTATCACCAGGACTTTTTCAATGCGACTTTTTCTACGTCTTTTTTTTTTTTTTTCAACTTTTGAAAATACCCCCCCTTCAGAATCTGGTGAGCTGATAATTTATTTGTGCCATCACCACTATAATGCACAATGTTTTAGGGATGCAATGCCCTTTCTCATGTGCAAGTACCCCCAAAACCTTCTGCAATTCATTGGCGATGGCACAAATAAATTAGTAACTCACCAGAGTTTGTGTCAGTACTTTATTAGTGGATGAAGAAAGGGAGAATGTGCCTCTTCCTGGTACTAATTTACACCTCATCACTTGGATTAATATAATGTGTTTTAGAAGGGTATACTTCTGTTTTATATTTGTCTCACCCTGGTATTTTATTTTCTTCCCAAGTCTCCTTGTCTGTCTTGTACTATTATTAACATTGTTCACATTTTGTAATATATAGAAAGAGAAGCAGTATATGGTGCATAAATTGCACACAACTGATATCTGTATGGAAAAGGTTGGGGCAGCATGTGTTAAATGCTATGTATAAGCATTGCATTGTATTTATACAAACCAAACTAGCTGTCATAATTTCTGGTCTGTTTTAATATTACCTCTCTAAAATTTAAGAGACCGGTTAATCCCCATTTAAAGTGTAATAGTTTGGATAGCATGTTATTACATTTGGTTTACCATGAGAAACAGGAATAATAGTTACATACCTATCAAGAAGGTATATGACATTTTTCTTAGGTCGGCCAATATTTGGTCCATACAATTGGGCTCTGGAATATGTGCGAATAGATTGCAGCAAGTTCTTCAGCTGAATGTAATCCTTCCCTAACTGGCTGCCATTAATGCCACGGTTATTCAGTGCCCTGTAGTTGTTGGGTTCTGTGAAAGAATGTAAAACAACTGATATTAATGGGAATCTTTTATAGGCTGTTATTTAAAATCATTTGCTTTAGTTTATTATATCATTAAAGCTTCTCATATACTTGCAATGTCCTCTTTCTATTACCTAAGCATGTGCACTGTGTGCAAGCATCATTTTGCAAAAGGTAATATAGGGGAATGTAAAATAAAACAAATTAATTGAGAGGAAGACCCCGCGTGGAGTATGGGAAATAAACAGAAAAAATTCAGGTAGGACTAAGTGGAGATTACATACTGTAGTCATGGACAAAGAAACACAGATGCATTACGACTTGTTTTAAGATAGCATCACATAGAGTTGCCAACATTGGGAAGATAGTTTTACTTGATAGAAAAAGTACTAGTGACAGTAGCTATGTAGGGATATATCAGTCATTCTTAACAGAAGGTTATTTTCCGAGACTACTTTAGAGACTACTTTTGTTGCAGTGATACACAGGAAGAAACAGCAAGATGTTGATTGTAATTATAAAGGACAAAATGGTCCAAAAAGGCAAAATCCATCTGTTTTACCACCCTTTCTCCTATTTACTTTTTTTCTTTGCTGCAACGTTTTGACATTACATGATTTGACTGATACTTAGCCCTCACCAACTTCCCAATTTCACCTTACCATCATTTAAATGAGTTTGTAACCTCTCAAATCTACTCACCACTCATGACCTACCATAAACCATTATTTCCTATGGCAAACTGTTGGGAAAAATCAAAACCGGTAACATAAAAGTTAAAAAGCCAAATCAGTAGCAAGTTATCCAGGGCACTTAAATGAGCATCAAAGCAGCTAAAAATAAAAAATAAATTGGAGTAGAAGTAGGGGGAGAGAATCCCATGTCTCCCTTGTGGTATAACCCCCTAACCAGCTAGCACAGAGTGGGAGTGTGGGGGCCTATGGACTTCTGCATATTAAAATTAGACAGTTGTATATAATTCAGGATCTGTATCTATTTAATAAGCTGTGTAACATGCCTGCTTTTATTTTTGGTGGAATTGGCAAAGAAAGGCAGAAGGTAATGCCATTCCATAGACTACTTATTGGATGAAGATTGGTTCTCAACCTTTTTATTGCTGCAACTCTTTATTACAAAATATTGTCGCGGTCGCAACTTCATTATGGGAATATTGCAATGGTCGTGACTTTAATATGGGTATATTGTCGCAGTTGCGAATTTGCTATGGGATTCCGATGGTCTTAGGTGACCCCTGGCAAATTGTCATTCGACCCCCCAGGTTGAGATCCGCTATCTAGATAGAGAACTTTGTAGAAACATAGGCCTATCCAGGATTTTTGTATCCTTCTGACAATGCTTAACTGTGTTCCAGTGAAAAGAATATAGAATACAGACTGAGCCAGCAGATCTGTATATTGCTGAAATGACAATAAAGAGTCTGAGTCTGAGCATTACATGCTGATTTAATTTTAGGTTAACATTGCTCTTTCTACCACTGCGAACATGTTTTGGTTTTGTTTTCATTTTCTTTACATTTCACTCTTTGGATAATTAGTGGGTAAGAGAATCATAATCTTGTTAACCCCAAAACCTAACTGAACGTAAGCATATTTTACAAAATGGCTATTGGCTTTCATGTATTGTGACAAAGATGATATTTTAAATACTAGGATTTATGTTTGATCCACTAGAGGTATTTCACTTGTGTGTGCTTAAACAATTATACCCCCAGCTAGAACTATACAATTACATAGAATATAGGTGTGCTTAATATGAGCAAACAAAAGATCCAGAAGACTCAACCTGAGAAAATTTTGAAGAAGCAGGCCCATTTATTGCAAATCAAGGAACAAGGGGCAGGAGCCTGGCATCTGATTAAGGGATGATGCTGTCACAATGAAATGTAATGCTGTTCCATGTGCTACAAAGTAAATGATCCATTAAATATTCAACTGAGAAGCCAGGATCTTTTGTCCTCCCTCACATGTGCATACCTCCCAATATATCCTGGGGGAACAGCAGGACAGCACTGTTCACCTCTGGCACTGCCCCTCATTTACAATTGGCTGGTGTTCCAGTGACTTAATAAGTTTAATAATGTATAATTAATTAGAAATGAGCAGCATGGAAAATGGTGATTAAACCATTGAAGCTTTGCTGTAATACCATAACAGCGGCAGTGACATGTTACAGACAAGAGCCCTTTATCTCTGGTGTTCATCGCTCTCCTTTCCCCATTGCTTCTTACCTCTTCCCTGTCCCGCTCTGTCTATTATAGTGTTTAGCGCTGCAGCTATCCTTCCCCAGCGCTGTCTTTAACTTCCTGTGAACCAATCTACACAGGAAGTTAGAGGCAGCACTGGGTGGAGGATCTCTGTAGTGCTAAGCACTGTAATAGACAGAGTCAGGCTAGGGAAGAGGTAAGCAGGGACTCCCCCCTCCAGCAGCGCCCTAGGCAGCTGCCTACCCCTCGGCCCAGCCCTGCCTTCTGGTTGTGATGATTCGTGGTGTTTAAAAAATTTACGGGAATTCAGGAAAAAATTTTCAGGCCAACCATTACATTGCATGTTTTAATATATTGTAATCTATTAATGTTCTTTGAAGCATAAGAATGGAAAACAACAATTACAGTTCTGTAAAGTCCATACTCAACAACAAATTTACAGTGGTGTAAACTAGGAAAACTAAGGGGGGTATTCTCTAAAGAGAGAATTCAACTGTCAAATTCACAAACAGTGGATTCCCATAGCAAATCCGCAACTGTGACAATTCTCCCATTATAAAGTCGCGACTGCGACAATTTTTAAAGTTCAAGCTTTGACAACATTTCCTTTCGCAACTGCCACAATATTTTCATTATAAAGTTGCGACTGCAACAGTAGCATTATATTGCGACTGTCTTTAGCTGACGAATTCGCACCTTTACATGACAATTTGGACTTTAGAGAATAACCCCCTAAGCCTCTTCTAAATACGGGAATTGCTTTTGCAAATTTTACAGAACCTTGCACAAAGTAACAATTAGTAGTTGTTTATAGCTCTACATCTTCCACAATACATTTTTAACAAAAATCAAAATGTAATATATATGAACACTGATAAATCTTCAGTGGACTTGTGCTACATATACATACCTGGGAATTATGATGGTCACTATGACCAGCTCCTCCGAGGTACAGAGTTTGGGACGGGCTTAGCGAAACAATTTGCATCAAAGTAGGAGCATGGATTTGTATATGGTGGGCAAATCAATTTGGGGGTGGAACTGAGCACTGTTAGCGTGGGGTTGGCTTGGGTTAGGGTTGGAAGGGGAGGAGCTACATGGATACTTCCCAGGCTAGAGAATTTGAGGGTTTCTCCAAAGATGTAAGATATATTTGCTTAGATACCTGGCAAGTTCCCGAGTCTGCATATCTATAGATTTGTCTAAATGCATATAGTACTGGATTAAAAATGTATATATTTGTATTTTCATGTTACAAAATGTAAAACTATACAGTTTGCAGATTTTGCAGAATTGCCCCATATATATCTAACAAATTACTACTATTGTCTAAAAAAAATATCCAATCACCTAAACAAAAACATCCACTTTGCAACATATTTATACTATACATTATAGATATTATACTAGATTATTATTATTATAAATGCCTCTTTGATATTGTATGCATGTATGTATGTATAATTTTATTTATAAAGCGCCACAAATTTACGCAGTGCTGTACAATTTAAAGTGCACCTATCACCTCCAAACAACAACATTAGTTTATAAAATATAGACAGTCTATAGGAACATTTTTGTAATACACTTCCATTAAAAAAATGTACCTGTCTCTGTCTTTTTAGCCCCTCTCTCTG
>JAKJJM010147032.1:0-11484 GCA_021901965.1 Pipa carvalhoi
GTTTTATCAAGACAAGGCATTAAAAGCTGGATGTTTATTTTGTTTTCAAGCAAAGTCTGCATGTGTTTTCATTGAAACCCCCTTGTCCCGCTTACAATGTATATATGTGGATACTATTTTTTGTGAGCACCCAGGCTATTGAATATTGGGAAAGTGTAAATTATATTCACCATGGCTGAGAAATTTGCAATCATAGTACTATAGGAGTTCATTGAACTAATGTAAAATTGGATTTAATTTATTAAAAAATTAACTTACAAGATTTTTGTTTGCAATGCAAATCACAAGGTATTCCATAGAGAAGTCTGGCACAGTGCTTTACTGATAAAATATTTATTTATTTTTTGGTGAGAGAATAAAAAGAGAATAATATCTTTTATTAATTTCCTTGACAGTATAAAGGCAAAAAAAAGCCCAGATGTAAACAATAGATGGGAGCATTTAATGCCCCCACATTACATTTGTAGTCTATACTACAAGCAGCTATCCTAAAATCTGACTGATTTATATTAAGAGAAACAGCTGTTCTCCCCAGTTTCCATAACCGTTAACTTTGCTCATTAGTTATTCGTTCTATTTCTCATGCACTCTGCGGTCTTGGGACTTCCTTTATCCACCAATGGATAGATAGTTTGTTCTAAATCTAAAGAACTGAAAGAATAATATAACCTTTGAACAGTTTTCATCTTTTAGAGATTAATATTACATATGTATAAAGAAAGAACATTATGTATTTCAGCAATGTAAAAAAAAACAGTTAGTACAAAGTCAATAAAAGGCAAACAGTCTCAATGTCAAATGATCAGCAACAAATAAGTAAAAGCAAGAAAAAAAACCATGAGTGTGCACTTCCAGCTCAAAATCTAGAATCCACTTGCAAAGTCAAGTCAACAAAAGTCATGACCAATATCAAGTTAGTTAAAAGCCTAATGCCCAGCAAAAACAAGTTAAAAAGCCAAGTGACCAGCAAACCTCCTCAGTTAAAATGTTGAGGCTATAGCAGAACCAAAAGCAGTGCACTAAAGCTGGCAAATCTTCTGCAGTAGTGTTCTTTTACTACCGGCAACAGTTACAACATGTTTCACACTTGCTGCACTTTTTTTTACGATGCAGATGGCATAATGTGTGCTCGTAAGCATGAGCCACAGTATGGTGAGGGGGGATGGACACTGTACCAGCCCCCTCTTTACCCCTTTGTCTGGTAGCATAGGGTGAATAATATAAATCATGGGGAGTGGTCTTCATTCCATTATTACTACTAACCCTGAGGTGTTGGTGAGGCATAACTTTATTATTACTAACCCTGGGCCTTTGTTTCATCAACTTGTAAGATGTCCTAATGAAGGGCAGCTTTCCCTCTTCCTCTAAGAAATAGTCTAATGCAGGGAGTTGAAGTCTCTTCTTTAGACTTTTTAGTACTACTGGCGGTACTGGGGAAACTGGATATCTGCACTCACTGATGTAGCAATAGTGTGGGTTCTGAAAAACCAAAGATACCTCAGTGAAATGGAAAAGATAGGAGCTTGTACATTAAAATCGTGTTGGCATATATAACATAGAAGAAGAAACAGCTGCTTCCAGGACATAAAGGGACCAGAGCTGCTTTCCCACAAGCATCATTACATTTTTACATTTATTATATTATATTATAATCAGTAGATAATTGCAAAGATCAAATAACTGAAATGACACACATATGCATCATGTCTGCTGATCCGGAGACTTCATGAATATTACCTGGCAAATGTAGGCAAGTATGGACAGAACACCTCAGACACTTCCTAGAGGCGGGGGACATCATGCTGCAGAGGGTGCATGACATCATATTACTCACTGGGGAAGGGGCACAGAATTTAACTTTGCAGGTGGACACAACAGAACCTAGTTTTGCCACTACTATATACACTTAAAATTAGATATGTACAATTGACTTTAATATGAAATAGGCAAATTGTCTCACAGTGCACCCAGTTAATTTGGGAATGAGAATTCACTCTATGGGATACTACTTGCTTTATTATTTTAGAAACCAGCGTAGAAGCACCTGCCACTAATCTTTTTCATTGATCTCATTCATGTATTTATTTTACTAAAGTGCAGGTTTCCTGAACATAGAAATTATTGCTAGATATGAAACAATATCACTGAGTTTGTGTTGTCATGGATTTATTCCAAGCAAATAAAACCATGCTTTGTCAATGCATTAACTACTATTCAGGGATTGATTTTTTAATTCAAGGACTACTTGATTAGTGAAGAATGAAAACAGCTGAGTCTCTCAAGAGGATCTACAGATATAATCACGTTTATGTCTCACAAGGACCCTACGAATAGGCATCCTTCAGTTAAGTTAATTCCTGTCATGGCCTGGTAATCACTGAACAGAGGCTAAAAAAACATATATTTTCAGGTGTATTAAAAATCATTAACCCTGAAGTTAACTTTGATAGCTGTGACCTCTTTGTTACAATTCAAATTGATTTATTTGGGTTCTATTGTTATACATTCCTACTGTAATATACCTTCTTAAGATTCCAAATTACACCTGTACAACTTTCCCCTTTGACCTTTTTGGATTTGTTTCTGAACAGACACAATGCAAATTTTAACTGACTGCAGGAACACTGAGCATTTTAATCAGTACAGTAAGGGATACACTGCAACAATGAGGTGTTTTGGTAATTAAAAGAGGTTTTCTAAAATGTAAACCAGTCATAACTGAGTAAAACAACATAAACATTCTCACAAATGCAGAGAATCAAAGAAATCAGACATAAAAATAGAAAGAAAAGAAGGGATGAAAATGAGATCCCTGGTTTGCAGATGGCTCTTATCATAACAATATACATAAATTGGCAGTGTTTTGAAGCAGACAGTGGAAACACAGCAAGCATTTCTTTAGTAGTAAATTCTTTTGTTCTCCATGCTTTGGAACATGAAACCCATGCAGTGTACAGAACACAATCTCTATGAGCAGTCGCCCTAAAGACTGCAGAAGAGCCTAATGTTCAGTGTTTGCATTAACTGCTGTGTATAATTAATTCTGCATGAACAGCTGATTGATGATATGGCCACACATCATATCCTGTACTTAGATACAATGTAGTTGTCAATCTCATGTATATATCACACAATGCCTTGGAAATAACTCCTCCTCCTAATCCGCCTTCTCTGTCTAGGGGACTTCATTAACCCTTTACTAAATGGGTTAGCAGGAAAACAATGAGTTATGTTTGGCCATCATTAGGTTTGTGGCAGATGCCATAAGAAAATGTATGTGGCATAGCTTAATTGTACATTTAATAATAAATGTTATTTATAAATAAAATGACTTGTAGACCAGTATAACACAATGACATTACTCTCTATGGAAAATCTTCTCACCGGTGAACTCTATTTTACTACACACTGAGGGGGTTATTGACTAAAGTGAGAATTCGACTATCGAATTGTCAAATTAAATTGGACAAACAAACAACTGGGTGTAAGGGATACTTAAAGTATGAAAGAAAAAATGTAAAAATAATGTAATGTAATAAATAATAATAACGACCGGTAGAAATCTGTGCCTTTCAGAAGTACTTTTTTGCCTCCTTGTGGACTTGTTGCTCTGAATCTCACATTGGGGCTTATTCAAGAAAGTCTGAACAGTCGCATACAGGTCCAAACCCACATTAATTTGCCACTTCCCCTATATTTGGGTATTTGTCAAACTCTGTGAGGTGAATTTGCCACCAGTTCACATGCTTATGATGGTCATAGACCTCTTTGCATAACTTTACACGCATGTGCACAGGTAAATAGACTATTTATCAAGCGCTGATGAAGTAGTGAATTCAGCTTGTGAAGTAGTGAATTCAAGTCTTACTGTGTCAAATTCGCCAGTTTTACTTTGCCAGATCAAAGTGGGGAATTAGGGGGTTGATGGCAGAGCTCCAACTGTTTGACTGTGTTGTGCTATGCAAGAGACTACATCTGGCACTGTTCTCTTCATTGCTATGGGAATCCGCTGCTTAGTGAATAAGGGAGTAGCAAATTCAAGTCCACCGAATGCACTTCCACAGTCAAATTCTCCATATGGTGAACCCCATTCTCTAAATGAGTCAAAGTCATAAGCATTGTTTCTGCCAATAAGTAGTGACAGTCTTTTGGACACCAGGAACTATACCCCAACCAAAAAAACAATGATTGTAACTATAAATCTAAAGTTAATAGCTACCCAACATTACAGGTTGGTTTTAGGAATCAATTAAAAAAAACTTCTTTCTATAGACAACAACCCTTTAATGTCATTATCTAAAACTCTGTTCTGCCTAAATGAATGATTTTTCTAAAGGCAGAAAGTCAAAAGCATAATGTATCTGAATCAATCAGGACGCAGTAGGGTGCAGTCCTGTTTGAACAGAAACTTGGAAACCATATCTGCCATTTGCTGGATGGATCAATGACTTGTTTAAAAAAGCAAATTGTTTAAGGCTGAAAAATTATTAACCCATTTGTCATCTATCTAGCTGGATTTTACACACAAATACTTTATACATGAATACAAAGTAAACCAATAATCCCAATCATCAGAAATCTATCCCCTTCACTCCCCTTCGTCCATACCATATCCGTAATTCTCAGATTGTGAGACTGAGGTTGTTTAATTCAAACTGCAATTTGTTTATCTATGGAAGAATATCTTATACTTTGGGGCTCTCTTAGTTCCATGGACTTCAGTGTGGTTGGCCCACAGTTAACTGTGCTGATATGGCAATTTAAAATCACATTCAAACACAACTGCGGACAGCAAGTATGTCTTTTTTGACCTGACATTTCAGGTACAAACCCAATAGATCCAGCTATCTTTAGAGTGACACTCAGGCAGAAAAGAAAAACACTGGGTACTAAGAAATAAAAGAATTGGGCATTCTCATAGTTCCATTACTTATTTTAATGCAGCTTCAAGCTATAGAATAGTACAGGGCATTTGTAACTTTATACTTTTTCCCCATCTGTGCTCCAGGCTAATGCTGATTTCTGAGCATACACAATCAAATCTTTATTAACCCTCATTAAGCAATAATGATGTGGATTGCTATGAAACCACATAATTGTTGGCGGGACTCAAGTACCTAGAAAATGGAGACAGTAGCTTAAGTATTTACAATGCAGCCTGGAATTCTGTATTGACTGTGATTTCCAAAGTTTGCTTGTGTAGGTTCAGATTGCATAAAGGTAAACTTTCAGTAGCATTGAAGAGTTGGTTTAGTTCTTCTTGAAGGAGGTTTAATGTTTTTGTGCTTAGAACTGATGCATAGATGTGTTAAAGAATTCCCCTAGTTTTACCTTACCTAGTGCCCATGAGGGTCTCTGCAGGTAGGAGAGAGGTCTTTGCCAGCCCACATATGCTGTAATAAAGCATTGCTGCTGCTTACCTGACAAGATAAGGTCTTTAAGATGGGGTTGGTCTCTATATTAGGTATACAGTAGGTTCCCTATATAGTCCTTATGCAGGGTCTTTCCCTAGAGGTTAGAAAGTGGGTATTAGAGTTCATCTGCATGTAAGAGTACAAGTACTGTTCACCAGTTTAGAGGAAAGTAGAGTGGAAGCTGATCTCCAAACAAATAATTAATAAGAGCTAGTGCCTTAGGGGTTGCATTTGTAGATCTCCTAACTTAGTGCTTCAGAATAGTTGTATAGGTACCTGAGAGTAGATCTAATTATGAAGAGCTTTCTGACTTCCATGGTGTTGAATCAAAAGTATTTTGTATTGTATTCATTTATATAGCTCTGACATCTTCTGCAGCATTTATAGAGATTCATCATTCAACCACTGAGCTAACCATACTGCCTAACAAGATAAATGTGAATGTTGTTGTGCTAAGTAAAGTCATATCTATTGTGTACTAAAATAAAAAATCCCAAGACATACCTAATTGGAAAAGTGTACATGTGCATAAATTCGCTTTTTGCAACCTGTTCTCTTAGAACAGTAAACAATAACACTGTAAACAATCTCTTTGTGACATCACTATAAATAATAACCCAACAGGAGCCTGTAGTTTGTTTAATGCATTCAGGTCTTGCAACCCCTTGCCTTCTATTTAGCAAAGGCTTGATCCTGAGTAAAAACATAAAGCAACCCATGCCCTACTTCTTTCCTTCACCTTAGGGGTTACCTTGCTCACCAAGAACGCTTCTGAAATAGGTTCATATTAACAAAGGTGTTACACATGCATAATACATTTGTGCATCTTGTAAGCAGTATTACCAGCTGTCTCGGGTGATTTGAGAACATATATCTAGTGATCTCAGATTCAAAAGCAGCAGAAGGTATTACAGGAAACCAGGAAAGCAGCATATGGGAAGCAAAAGACTACATTTTGGTCTGAAAGGATCTTTGTTATAATCTGATACCTGAGAGGAGCACTGGAAGTTCTAATAAAGTAAATTATTAAATTAGAAATGGGTGAGGTGGTTTGACCCAATGTAACCTATTATATTTTAATATGGTCTTCATTCTGTTTTTTGTAACACACAACTTTAATTGTTATCTGTGATGTAGTATGCAACTATAACAGGCTAATGAACTGACAAATGATGTTACTCGAGTTATGACCATCCTATCTGTGTATGTACGTCTCCCTCCTATTTAGATTGTAAGCTCTACGGGGGAGGGACCTCCATCCTCTTGTTCCAGTCACTGCCTGGCACTTACAGTGATGTATCTTCATGATTTTATGATTGAAATTTACTTCACTTATTCTATGTTAAGCACCCTTATCGCCCATGTCTGTACTATGATTGTATTATTGAATTGTACAGTGCTGCGTATCCTAGCTCTATAAATAAAAATATACATACATACATACAATAAAAAGGCAACTGGCAACAGCTTATATCAAATGTCCCTTCTCTATAATGTAAACTACAACCACAATTAAAAAGTATGTAACTATCATATTTCTTTAGGTCATTAACGATTTAGGTTTTAAGATGTACGGGACAGGACCTTCCATCCTCTTGTTTCAATCACTGCTTTGTTCTACTGCATGAAAACACCCACACACACCCTGTATTAAAGCCAAAACATACACATATTTGTTAAATAGGTGCTAACCATTTGGTGTTTAGACTTCTCTAGCAATTAAAATATATCTTATTACATATACCATTACTATTATTATTACAAATAACCAAAAGCGGAAGGTGTGTGAAAAGGGCATGGCTGGTGCAATTATTCTGCTTTAAAGGAGGTCATTGAACTGTCATGCTGAATTTTATCTCTGCCATTATTCTAGTAATGGCTGAGATTATCATGCTATGGCCTTTCAAGTAATTATGGTGACAGGATTTTTACAGGTACATCCCATATACTGCATCATTGTTCAAAAAGTGCAGGGTTGAAGATCCAGTAAAAATTACTCTATGAGACATCCCTATAATTTTTTTATGTTTGTACTTTGTTCAATCTAATACTCTATTATGATGTTCACTTCCTTCCACTCCCCCTCTTAATCCCTTGCAGATTAAGTCAATGGGACCTATTACAAAACTTGGGCCTGGGAATGGGATCCCTGCCATACCTATATTGAACATAAAGTACCCGGATTACTGTATTCCTCCAGTTTCTTATTCCTAACTATTTTACATTTTCCATCTCATCCATGTATATTACACATTTTATGAGTTCCGGTCACAGTAGGTATCTGGTTCTTGGCCTCAGCAGTTATAAGCCCTCTTTGCCTTTTACTCCCATATGCTGCACCAAGATTAGTCATACTCCTTGAGAGGTACATTGGGTACTGCTGTTTAAATGCCTTAAGTTACATGCTAATGGTGAGCTTATGTATGGGGTTACCACAAACCAGATAGAAAATAATGCATTGCGTCTGATATATCAATCACCTCTTTGCTCATGCTATGGCTATTATATAAGTGGTATAATGAATGTGATTTGTTTTCTGTGAGACCCTTTGCTATTTTGCACATTTCAACCTTACTTTCATCTACTTTCCCTCTCATCAAAAAATTAATTAATTCTCTCTTGATCACATGAACAGATCATCTACTACAGAAGAGCTGCCAATGTAAATATCCCTGTAAAGCACTGTTAGGTTCCGACCCAGATAATTAAGCCAAGAACTTACTCTCCCAAAGATGGAGGAGAGCCCAGTCAGAGCTGGTATTCACTGATGCGCTTTTGGGACCCTGGATTTTCTGCGTCAGGAAAGACTGAGATCCCACACCTAGGGTAGTGTGAGCAAGTCAGGGCAACAACTGCTTGAAAAGTACTGATAGCATCAAATCCAAAACAGTCAAACAAAAAAGTGGTCTAAAATGGAAACAGGGTCAGGCAGGAAGAGTCATAACTGGAAAAACAGGCAAGGTCAGTAAACCGAAGCGACAAACAAAATCAGATGATTGCTTTGTCAGAATCTGTAAAACAGAGACCAGCCTGGGCAACAGGAAGCAGGAAGTGACTGGCCTTTTATAGGGTTGGGGATTGCAGGACAGGCTGCACCTGTGTTGATAATTACCAGCTGAGCAGCCTGTTGGTTCAGCACTAAGCCAGATGGACAGCGAACACACTACTAAATTCCTGCATGGAAATATTAGATAGCACAGCAGCAGTTTCACTGCTCAAAAGGCAAGAGGTCCTGAGAACAAACCCCACTCATTTTAATCATCACAAACTGCGATCATGGTTGGCTACTTATCTTTACCCCATATGTGAAATGGGTACAAACCAAAGGCATTGACTTTAATAAAGCTATGCTGAATTTCAGACCAACTGAAACAATTAACTGGCTTTATAAATGTGAGGTTTATAGTAGTGAACTAAATGATTATTACTCATTATCCGGGATTCCTAACAATAAATTCACTACAGAAGCCCTTTAAAACTGCTGTAAAAGTGAAAACAACTGACGTGCATGATGTTTCAGTAAGTTTGTTTGACAGCTGCACATTCTAGCCCATTATATCTATATAACCTGTCTGTAATAATTTGTCAGCAACTAAACATTAAAATGATTGATTACTGGAGTTACCCATGAGACAGGGAATGCTGTGATTAGAGTTCAAACAGAATAAATGCAGCACAGCAGCATTTGATGACTTTATATTTACAAAGCAAAGTGTTCTGTATGATTTAGTGTGAATTTTAAATATAATAAATGTATGAAATGCTGCAAGACTTATTCTCAAATGAAGATTGTGGTTAGGCCACTGAAGTCTATGGGGGATATTTATGAAAGTGAAAATATGAAAAAACATACATGTGTGATTTAGGAAAATTTGCAACTTCTCCAGCCTTGTAGATTCCGCAGAGATGGTTATTTTCTGTGAAGTGGCAAATTGTCTCACAGTTTGTGACATTAGGCAGTCAACACATTATGCACCATTTCACATCTTATGACTGAGAATGCGCAAAAAATGTAAGTATTCATGTGCTGAAGTGCAAATTCTCCAAAGTGTACTGGCGGAAATATGCACACATGACTTCTCCAAATTAAAAGTGGCAAATTAGAGAACTTCTTAGTATTCTGGTGACATTCAACTCAAAAAGTTTGGAAAATATGGTGACCAAGTGGCAATATTAGCTAGGAATTGTCTGCCACTGAAATGACTGTAAAGAAGAATTGTTGTAATTTAGGTGACTATTCTCTGGTGACAAAACCAGTGACCAAAACATGACAAAATGAGGATGTTGATCTTTCTTATGATAACCAATGTATATTGGGAATAAGCTGACAATAATTTAGAAAATAAATTTATGGTGGCACCTAAAGATGATCACTGGGCTAAAATATACTTATTTATGATGAATTTTCTGCATTACACCACTGTTATTTGCCTGAACATGCTCAGAAAGAACTATGTGACAATTGATGAGGGGCATCTCGGTTGTGGCTGTGTCCCCTCTACAACAGTGCAGCACACAACTCTGATGCCTCGGGGGGATCCTGTAAGTCTCCACTTTTGATCTGGGGGTGGCAGAGGAGGAGGCCCAGTGCTGATCCTGCATCATCCGTACGATATTATACTTGTATGGTGTAATGCACTTTCCCATGTCTGTACAATATTTGTATTGCTGAATTGTAAATTTGTGGCGCTTTATAAATACAATTATACATACATACATAAAGGCATTTACTGGTTACATTTCCACCATTTCCACAACAAAACACTGATATTGTGTGAATATACACAACGGATTTTGCTACACTTATGGACATATTGTATAGTATGGCAAATTCACTTGTGTAGGCAAGAATTCACTCTCTGATAAATAAACCCCTATAAAGGTGTTTTATGTGAACTTTTTAAACTTAGTAGAATTTGACAGAAACTTACTGTAACACTAATAAATTCCCTTTCTGTAGATGACCACAGAAGCATTTATCTGCTAGTACCTAACACTTTAAATTACTTAATAATCTGCAAGATCTATGAAGCTGCTTTCCCGGTTTCTCTAAAGGACATGCTAGATAAACCTACATTGATTTGCCCTGCTAAAAGATAATGCCACCATATTTAAAAGGCTGTGTGAATTTGTAGCAGGATTTACATTACTGCAGCAGATAACAAACATTGTTTTGACACTAGCCACTGATCACATTTCCAATAATGAATGTAAATTCTATTGGGTTTTTAATTACAATGGGATGCAATTTGCAACAACTATGACCAACAGCAGAGAAGCAGCATCTGAGTCTATGTTATAGAGCTGGAAGGTGAAGGGTAAAATGCAGTTGGTAGTACAAGGAGTGTTACAAACTGCACTGTTCTATGAGAACTATTGTCCTTAGTATTTGCCCTTTATTATGATATTTCATTGGCTATTGCTTATTTCTTTCTGTCTGTAATGCATAGAAAAATAGTTATTGTGACATTGTCCCCTTTAAACAGATCCATGTGATTGTGCCATCACTTCAATATAATAAGCATATTTATGACATATCTGCTACAATACTCCATCGCCAGTGGCATAACGTGGGGGGGGGCAGAGGGGGCGGTCCACCCCGGGCGGCACATTGTGGTGGGGGCGGCATTCTGTTCCGAGTGCTGTTGGGGGGGGCAGCACCAACCTCCGCTAGCACCCCCCACCCCAAGGGCGCCGAGCGAGGAGAAGGGCGGCAGCACCAACCTCCACTAGCATTCTCCCCCCCGCTCGCACGTCCGCCCCAGGCACCAAAAGGGCACGCTACGCCACTGTCCATCGCTACTATTTGCTTATAAGTTACTATGTGACAAATTCATGACAATTCACTTTGTAGCAAGGACAATAAGTAATGAATATACACAACTGACTTTGCTGCACTACAGGTGAATTAACTCCACATTTTGTTAATTAATTTTGCCATGGAAATGTACTTTCTTTAATGACTATATGAGAAATCTGAAACAGGAAGCGCAAAGAGACGCGCTACATAGCGCTTTATCAGATAAAAACACAGATGACAGACCCAGAAAGGTGAAACCAGATGAATATA
>JAKJJM010147036.1:0-10410 GCA_021901965.1 Pipa carvalhoi
CAGGTACATTTTTTTTAATGGAAGTGTATTACAAAAATGTTCCTATAGACTGTCTCTATTTTATAAGTTAATGTTGTTTGGAGGTGATAGGTCCACTTTAATGCCATAATGTAAAAACTGTGCAAGGAAATTTTTTGCCCCACACTACTGATACAGGTATGCACGGAAAGTTATATTGAAGAGAGCATCCAGTTGTTTCATAAATGCTTCATAAATAGTGCACCTATAAATCCTTGGTGCCTTCATCTATAATACTGACAGAATGCGTGTCATCTGTCTTTTCCAAAACTGTATGTGAGGACACACACTTAGTCAACAACGTAATATACCCTTTAAAGATGTAGATATTGTGCCACAGAGGATTGTGGGTAATATATGCATGAAAGTTTAAAAGTGTTCCACAGAATTTTAATGAGGTTTAGAAGAAAGGAATAATTTTATAATCTCAAGAAATGAAGGTCTATATAATGCGATATTGCAAGCCTTATATTATTAGAGGCAGAACACAAAAATATTTAACTAATATTTAAATCACTTATTTAATACAAATATATAGTACCCACTCCCCTTCCCCCCCACCCCACATTTCTACATAACAACGGGTATGTTTTCAACACCAATCATTCATGGTGAGTTGAATCTCTCTGACTGGGATAAATTAAGGAAGGAAGTACAAAATCTGGCATACATTTTTACATTTTTAAAACAACTTTAATACATTTTTTGGAACTTAGCCTCCGCATTCAGCAGTGATGTGATTTATCGTTTAGTTTGTTAGGAAGTCTGGAGAGTTTGACACGAAGTCGAATGTATATGATGGACTTTGTTCCTTCTTCGCTGCATTCATCATTGCTTTTACCTCAGGCAGATTTGCCTGCTCATCAATAAAGTATTCTTTCATTTCTCAGGGCAAAGTTGAACTTGCTGGGGAAAGGCAAATTAGTGTAGGCTGAAAAATATATTCCTGAACCTTGAACAGCAACTATTCACATTATAACTATAACTCCGGGGATAAAACATAATTGAGAACTATGGCAGCATTTCAGTTTTATTATAAGCATATTTAAGTTTTTTCTTAAGAGAACACCCCTTGAAAATGTGAATTTCCATTTAAAGATATATTTATTAACTTATTTACCCAGTTTGAAGTTTTCAGTAAACTGATTACAGATCGTTTTCTTTCCCTAGGCTGGTTTCTGTGATCTTCAGTTGTAAATCCCTGTTGTCAGAAAAATGTGCAAGGGCAAAATTTATATAGTTTAGTCATAAGGTTGTGTGTCAACCTTCAGCATTTTTTTACTGTGTTAAATTTCCTAGAACTTTTCACTGTCATCATCTTATTTATCAAAGGGCAAATGTCTATATAAGCATTCCATCTGCCTTGGCCTGACTAAACCTTGATCTCTCATACATAATTTATCTGTATACCACATCCAAAGGGATTAGTTATACTCTGTGCCCTCGCTCACTATTTGCTTTTTCATTTAGAATTTTGTTACTCAGCTTCATAAAATGCTCTTGGGTAGATTTGTGATCTAGTGCCGATCGTAAACACATCTGACTCCGAAGGTAATATAATTACACAAAATGATTTAAAAAATAATATGTGTATAACAGGAGAAGATTCATTTTGAATGTTCGTTTGCAGAAATTTTTCAAAGTATTACAATGGCATAGTTGGCATGAATAATGCATTTTTGAGCTGGGAACAATAATTCCTGTTCATGAGCGCATACTACAATTTGCCCCAAACTGTATCAAGGTAAATAAAGTTATGATGATATTTGCTGACACATAATGAATGCTGATTTATGAAGAGGAGCTGCATCAAGATAGACATGAAATGCAATAATAGGTGTTGGTGCTAGAATATGCATTTTATGTGCATATAATATGTTATAAATATACAGCAGAGTCAGACATCGGATTGGCCTATCAAGACACTTGGGAATCTTTCAGTGGGCCTAGGCCACAGTGGGACATCGTGGAGCAGGGCTTCCCTGTACCAGCCTCATTTCAACTGCATTAGCGCTTATAACCTCAAGTTCCCTCCTTATGAGTACCACTGCAGTCCTCCCTAACTTCACTTCTGTGGACACAACTGGAAATGCTTAAATGGTTTATATGACACAACAATAAAAATGGAAAAAATCCTCTGGCACTCCCAGGGTTGAGTAAAAGCTGATCACAAAAAAAAAAGCGAGCCTAAGCCCGCATCCCAAATCTGTTTTTTCAGAATGAACGGGTACGTTCATCTTCTCTCCCATTGGCACACAGGGATTGAACAAGTGTGAGTATTATTTACTCTTATTTACTCATGTATTGGGATTGAGGTCTGCTGTCCTTTTTGTATGTGTTTTATATGGCACAAGCCATATTAGAAAAAAATGGCACAACTGGTTATTAAATATCTATGCAAGATTTTATCTTCCATCTAAGAAGTTATTTACATTAATGCCAAATATGACATAATTACTGAGAGAATGGTGAGAGAGATGAGAGAAAGTGTATAAACCCATTAGAATTGTTTTTGCATTAGGCTGAGGCCCAATAAGCATGTAAAAATGCTGTGCTTTTACTGTTGGTGAAAGGAATGTATTACTCTACCTCATGCAGCCCTTTTAATAAAAAAAGAAGTGACTTTGGTTTGCAGACACACTCCGGGGAATTCTTGCCTACATTCTTTGAATTGGACTGAATTTATAAGTATAATTGGATTAATTCTGGAAGAATATCATTCAATGTAAAAATAATTTTAAATAGCTTAGTCTTGTTTTCCCCTTTTCTTCATTCTTGACAACTACTCATATCTTGTCCCTAAGCTGAACATATACTCCTCCACCATAGCCTTTAACCATAACCAATTTCTATATCATAGAGTCAACTGCTGGTAGACATTTATTACTAATCAGAGAACAACAGTAGTAGAAAGTTTCATTTTATTATTTAAATTGGGAAATACCATGAGACTTATTCTGTCCCCTTGTCCCCTCAAATACCTCCAAATAATTCACTTTCCTTAAAGGAGAATTATGGTATCAATTCATACTTATCTGATCGATCTAGCAGCAATGCACTAAGTGTACTGCTGCTAAATCAGTATTCATCTGACTATCCACAGCCCAGGATCATCAGATGAATACATTGCCACTCCTCCTCACTTCCTGGTTATGTGAGTGACATCTGTCCCTAATAAACCAACGACACAAGAAAAAGCCAAGTCTTCTCACTGCATTATCTTCAAGGGGAACACCCCATTTATTGAAGGAAGTGCTCACACACACAATGTTTCATGGTGACTATCACCTCCCCTCATCAGGTGAACAAAAGTGCAAGTGCAGTCAAACAGGTTTAAGTATATATTAATGCCCCACCCACAAGTAGGTGCCCACCCTCTTTTGATGCATGTGTTAGAGGAACACTATTCTGTTCCCAACATACAAAAACATTTCTAATCCACAGCACTCAGCAATCCATATTCAAAACAAATATTGTAGCAGGCAGGTTGTCGTGTGTGGTGAGAGGAACCCATGACTTTACAATACAGAAACACGATTTCACATACTTGAAGATAAAACGTGGCTTTAATAAGCAAGACTGTATTTAAACAAAGGTAAAACAGTAATAAAATGGACTGGAGCACCCAGAGTCTGAAATACCTCCACAGAGGTAAAATACATTAAACACAACACATAGAGAAGTGCAAGGTAGTATGCCCTCTAGAAGAACTAAGGCATACGAGTGCGGGAACAGGAACATAGTGACTTAGTAAATGTGGATGTGGATTCTCTATGCCACAGTGGGAGTTGGCACTGGTTAACTCTGAGGCGCGGAGTCTAAGGAGGGCCAGGTCTTCACCCTAGACTCCCACAAGGGGGTATGGCCTTTGCGGCAAGCACCTCCCAGGTCAAGGTCCTCAGGTTAACCCCCCACTGGTGGCAGCTGGAACAAAACAATGGGAACACTGGCGGAATATACGGAACAGCTTAGCAATAACATAGGAGGCAATACTTAGTGCAGCGTAGGTCCAACGTCACTCACAGCACCCATGGGCACCCAGTAGACAGAAGATCCCGGGAACAGTGAAGAGTAACGGCTCCTGGCTCAACGCTGTAGAAACCAAACAGAGACGTACTTGAAAAGGCTGCGGTGCTGTGAGGAGACCACCTTTAGTTGCTGCAGAACCTCTTAGCAGAAGACAAGTGGAGCTGATCCCTTTAAGATAACTTGGCAAGGCTGAACATTGCAGGACTTGGAACAAACAGGCAGTTAGAATAGCAAGGCAAAGCAGAGTACAAGATCAAACGCCAGGCAAACGATCCACAAGCTTAGTGTAACAACAATACTTGAGCGCTGTGCTAATCACAGCGCTCCACTTTTAAATCTCCCGCTGCTGACATCACTCATGACGTCAGCAGCCACTGATTGGCCAAGAACCCAGAAGCGCTGGTCTACACGGAGACCCAGCGCAAGCCGACTGACAGACACAGCGGGGTCATGAGCTATGGGGAAGCTGCTGCTCGTGACATTGCTAGCAAGCTGCCAGAAGCAGCAGAGTCACGAGCAGAGCAGCTATAAGGAAGCTGCTGCTCTTGACAGCAGGTAGCACCACTTACTTTTAGAGATTGTACCTCCCCCCAGGACTGGTAATTATTTTCTTTTGGAAGTGTGGGGGGGAGGGGGGAGGTCGTGATCCTTCATATATTGTTGCTTAAAATTATTCCCAGTGGATTTTAATCAATATTACTCCCATCTATATGTAGCCCACCAACATTGGGGTGTAGAATTTAACACCTTGTTTGATAATGCTATGCCAGGCAGCTCAGATGACAATCCCAGGTAGTGAGCCTCACTTTTATGATGGAGAGGTGTTATACAGCTTTAAACACATATGTGAGAATAAATGGGTATATGATAGTACCTTTATATGCCAATCAATGTAGAGGGTGCCAGTGATTCATTCTTAACCAAGTGGTACAACTTTATTTTGGCAGGCAATGCATTCCAATATGCAGTAGATGATCAGGCAAATTTAGGAATTTACACACAGGTACACACATCGAATAACTGGTTCAGAGTAGATATCTGATTGTGGGACTGACACATTTACAGTTTCAAGTGTGGGGTATTTTGATACTTTAGATAGCAAAGATGGAATTTACAATGGTAGCAGTGAGTGGGTGGAATTTAATAAAGTCGGAAAGACCGGTACCGGTCTTTCCGACTTTCTCGCGGGAGGTTATCCTCCCGCGAGAATCCTGATTTTCCAGATTATGGAAATCGGGATTGGGCAAATTAAGCCCGAAAAGACTCCAAGTCTTTTCGGGCTTAATAAATTTCGCCCAGTGAGTTGTAGTTACCCTTTGAATGAGTCCTCTGGAATCTCCATAATAAAGAACCATTATAGGATTAGATACCAAAATAACAACATTGTTGCATACTGTATATAACTACAGAACACATAAATAGGTACAGAATAACCTTTGTCTTTATTTTTAATAATTCTCTATAGGAAAATAAGGTGACTGAAAAGCCTTCTTATAAACATGATGAAGTATTCCTTAACAAATGTAAAATGTTTCCACTTTAATGCAGCATTATTTCCCTACATTTCATGTCATATAATAATGGAATCTGAAATCTATGACTGTGATTTGAATCACCTGTGTGTCTTTGGGCATGAAAGTGAATGAAGAAGGAATGCACATTACCAGCATGAAGTAAGACAAAGGCTATCTCAGCTTCTAATTTGGGCTGACCTTGCTCCTCTAAGTAAATGCCAACCAAGCCTTTATAGCCTCCTGTATCAGCTCTATTTAATGCTTAATACACAGAAGTGATTAGAAAACTATTATATCTGACATTGCTGCTTTGTTCATGAAAAACTACTGCAGCAAAAACAAAACTGTACAAAAGTACAGTTCTCCTGCACAAGCAAACTACTGACTGATATTACGCTGAAGTCCGTTAACTTCCATAATATATACATAAAAGGATATAGGATGGCAACTCTTAGAAAAGGGTTTCATTAACAAATGTATTCAAATGATTAAGCTGTTGCCATCAACATAAGAGGCATTTATCAGCTAATATTTCAGTATTATAGAAATTGCTTGGTTGAAATTGTGGCTGGACAGAGTAAAGTATAAAGTGAAAAAAATGATTTAGTTTATTAAATATATTTTAAGAATAATGGTGGCTTAACCCATAAAAATATACATTTCTTAGTAAATCTGAATTGGAAAGATATTTTGTTTGTAAGGCTAACTCAAGAAATCCTGCATTAATGAGATCTTACAATACAATAAACACAAACCATGTACAAATGAAGAAGAAATACATAAGAATGGGATGCTGCAGTATGTCATTAGAGAGGAGGAAGTAAATAAGCTATAAGTGGTCTATATTCAGTCTAGGGACAATACCTTCCTTTCTAGGACTCCCAGTAGCTGATCAACAGCTTTTGTTAGTTGTCTCGTATGTAATTACAGATTTGTATCAGGTAAGGTATTTGCTGTAAAAGTAGAATAAAGGTATTTATGTGATAATAGGAGGTTGCTTCTAAGGTCATTCCACTAGTGAATTTCAAATATGTTGTCAGTAAAGACTTTCCAGCATCTGGATGCATCTATGACCTGATAACATACTGTGATAAGAAAAAGCACAAAAAACACAGAATTTATTGCATTTTTCCAACCTGTTATTTTGGAAAATGGATCTGTGGCATAAAAGTTTTTATAGGCTGTAATTATACATATATATTGTACTGATAAGATGTTTAGAAGAAAAACAAACTAAAACTTCTTTCAATCCTAATAATCTACCTTTAACAAAAATAAATGTTAAATGAAATGTTAAAGTTGAGTAGAATTGTTCATTTATTGTAAGCAGAAAAAGAGAGGAAAATCTTACATTTGGATATATTTCCAAGATGTTAGATGCCAAAATAGATACTCAAAACCTAAAAAAATGGGCTGAACACAGAGAAAGTAATTAAGTTGGGTACGTTTGCTCATTCATTGAGTCACTGTCGTGCTGGTATGGCATAAAACAAAAATGCTTTTTTTTTGGGGGTGGGGGGTAAAGCATCTGATAAAGGAAGGTTTGTGGTAGTTGACTGTACCTAACCTGGGCACAGATTATCTCGTAACTGTGAGTTTTTTTTTTTTCATAATATCTATGCAAAATGTCAAACAAAAAGCTTAAGATCACACAAAATTACTACCAGAAACCTTGAATATAGGTAAAAAAATGAGAGCGCACCATTTTCTTTACAGAGCAATACCCATAATGCATGAAAATCCTTTTAAAAATGAGTAGTTTCTGCAGTTTCCTGAAAAAAATAATAAAAATACAAATAATTTCTTGTTTGAATGATCAATAACCACCAAAATGAAACAAAAGAGTGGAGCCTTCTACTTGTAAGCACTTATACGTGGTAGAGTGCACACAGGGTAAACAAATACTTGTTCAGCTAAAAATGTTACAGTCACAGGCCATGTTCCCACCTTGTAATTCTTCACTTAAAACAACCCCTTACATTTTGAATGCCCCCTACAAAGTACATATTGATATTTATATAAATAAAATTGGAACCTTCAGCACCAAAATAACTCCCCAGAAATCTTTACTGAACAGAATGATACCCAATATGTTGCATTCAATATGCCTTTTATCTTTAGTCAAAACATCCCTTATTTGCAAGTAGAACTGGAATCAAATCATTTTTCTGTTTGTGTAAGAAAGGGAAACAATGTGTGTATGTAGTTACATTTATTTGTAGTGAGGATAATGGCAGATTTTTGCATACCAGGAGACATTTTATGTTTTTCAGGTATCCGCTATTAACAAGAAATTTGGAGGGGTTTCCATGGGAACTGTTGACATCTTAGAAGCTAGGTGATCTGACGAAGGTGACCAGGGTAAGAAGGAGCTCTCTGGGGCAATCTGTGTAATATGGACCTCTTTTGGGGTACTGAGGACTGTGTGGTTCCACTGGTGACATTGAAGGGTCACTAGGCTTTTTGCGGAGCAAATGGGAGTTGCCTGATGCCATTGGGGGCACATTATAGACAATTCACATTTTGTGAGGGTACTGGAATTGTGGGCTATTTAGGGATATTAGGTATTCTGATTCTATTTACTACACAGGGCATTGTCAATAGGGACAATAAGCTCTCCTGTGTAGCCATATCTTTTTTATATCTAGGACGGACTGCCCATATAATGAGGGAAAGGAATCCCTTTGGTTAGTTTAATTATGGCCGCCGATCCCTAGCACATGGTGAGGGTACATCTTGTATTGTATGCCAGGGCTGTTTTCCAAACTTAAAAGGTCGTCTGGTTGCTACACATTATATCACCAGACCTTGTCTCTTTTCTCTGTTATTTTTTACATTTCAGTAGTACTCATATTTGTATAATAGATAACAGACATATTGTTGATACTGTTGTTTGGAACATTTTTTTAAAGCTCTTTGAAAAGTAGCACATTAAAATGACAGATGTTTGCAAATATAGACTTTTGATTTCTAAGCAATTTATTTCATTACAGAAGACTCTTTATGACACAAGTAAGAAAAAAAAAAGGAATTGCTTGACACAGTATACAATATTAGCATATAAATGTTCACTACAGCTTCTTTGATTAAGATAAATTTAGCTCCGAGTTTGTTGTAAGGATACTATGAATTGAATCATTCGCCATTACTATGCTGTTAGCAGTTGCTTAATGCCCACACAGAATCCTGTCTCTGAAGGAGGACTAAGCCCTGTACACAAAGTACTGTAATAACAAAATTAAAAACCTACATGAGTACAAACTGAATAACTTCAATTCCTGTGGCATTTAACTTGTTTCTATACTTACTCTTGGCATGTAAAGTTATCTCCAGAAAAGTTATTAAGGGCTGCTGTGTAACATAGTGAAAATTAAAACATCTATACATTTTTAAAAATCCCAAAGGAACCATGACTGTCCCTTTAAATGCTAGCTGATTGGAGATCAGAGGTGAGAAGCTCCCAATTCAACAGCAGAGAATAATCTCTCAGTGTACCTAGGTAGGCTGCTAAGCTGCTGACATCCTACAGAAGCTTCCTGCAGCTGTAGAAAGAGGAATGAATGATAGAGATATTAGGGGTGAGCAGAGAAAAGCAGCTGATCTGAGCTATCATTTTTTGTATTAATCTCAGTATATCTATATTTCAGTATGAACATGCCAGTATGAATGCGATCATGTATTTGTGTCTGCAATTATATGCCTGTGTGACTGCATAACTATATTTGTATGTGTGAACATAGGTCACTGCAAATAATGCAAAACTACCAATAAACAATTTACCTAGGCAACCAATCAATCTACATTGTAAATGATGGACCAAATAAATTGTTCAATGTACCCTGGCTTTAAAGGCTCTTGCACAGGTGGTCTGCCAGATATAGGTATATAAAGATACTTAAAAGCTTTGAAAATATGGTTACATTATAAATGGTTTTAAATATAGTTAGCCATTAAAATGAATTACTGCTACCCCACTTTTATTGTAATCTACAATATTTTACCTTGTTACTGCTTTGACCTGAAAGGAGCAGTATTTCTCTTGAAATGTTGTCTTAAAAGAGTTAGGGCCTGATTGAGTAAAGGATGAATTCACCTGTTGAATTCACTTTGCTACAATTCGAGTCTCTCCAAAATAGTTGCAAATTCACTTCTTATTGACTAAACGGCAAATAAACTTGATGAACAAACTGAAAGCAGCAAAAACTGTTGGATGCATTGTGTGGCATAGTCAGTTGGATAGCCCTGCCATCATCCCTCCATTTCGCCACTCTGAAGTGGCGAGGTCAAATAGGTGAATTTGGAGCAGTAAACCTAGTCGCATTTGCTCCTTCCACACACTCTGCCACTTAGTATTAGAAGTACCTGTGCACACGCACACAAAGTGATGCAAAGTGCACCATAAGATTCCGACTATTGTAGTTTTCCAAATTGGTCACATGTTTGTCACATCACAGAGTTTGATCAATAAGCAAACATGGGAAAATGGCGAATAGCTGTGAATTCAGAGCTTTACATGACTATTTGACCATTAGTCAGTAAGGACCTTTAATCTCCTGGTTTTGTCAATAATGCTTGTCTGCAGCCAGTAGAACTTAATTTACTAAAACATTAGTAATGACAGAAAGCTTAATGTGCCAAAACTAGGAGATTAAGGGACCTTACTGATTAAAGGCTAAATAGTCACGTAAAGCTCTGAATTTACATCTATTCACCATTTCCCCATGTTCACTTATTGATCAAACTCTGTGATGTGGCAAATATGCGACATCATACCCATGGCCGCCATCAGGGCATTATTGCCGGGAGTCTTATAAGGGGCCCGCGATCTATGACACATTTGGGGGCCCAA
>JAKJJM010147073.1:0-10955 GCA_021901965.1 Pipa carvalhoi
AAAAAAAAAAAAAAACGACCAAAACTAACACCAATGTTTTTCTAAGACTTATTTTTTCCCAAGACTTAATTGAAACAACTGATTTCCTGATGAGACTAAAGATGAGAGGAGGTGAAGTTCAGTGAACCTTTAAAGAAAGGGAATTTGAGACGGATGGGGTAGTGAGTAAAATAGGTATTAGATGTGAGAAAGTTAGGTCACAATGATAGATTACAGCTCAGAGATAAGACACAGGAGAATTTTATAGGAGTAAATGAGAGTAGTTAATGGGGAAGCAAGATTTAACTCTCTGTAGCCAGAGATTGGATGGGAAAAAAATAAGGCTAAAGAAATAATGTCATTGTGCTTAATGATCACTGCCAACTCCCAGTGCACCCAGAAGAAAAACAGTGTGAGACTAATGGCCTCCCCAGTGATGATCAGATAACACATTCTTCCAACTACTTGTGTCCAAGGTGCAGTTTTGTCTAGATGCAGAGATTAGAAATGATGACAAGAAACATATTGGGATGCCAATTATTACATGTTAAATCTGTAAACAATTTAAGGGCTGGTTATGGCTTTTCAGAAGCAGGAAAATTGCTACTGCAATTTTCTAAGTTTACACTTGCTGCAATTTTGGGGAGACCTTAGTGTGAATTTTCTGCAATTTTTCTAGCTGTAATATTTAAAAGGGAAAGGATTTTACAATGACCAAAGTGTCAAAAAAGAACCAGGGTAAAATTGCACAGGATTTTCTGGACAATTGCAATAAAATTGCTAATGTAAACTCGCAGTCGCAACTACACTGTGGCACTGGCGAACTAACTAGGACAATGATGACCACATTGCATGTTAAACGCACATGCCAGTCACGTCCGAAGACCAATGGTGTCATGGGTGCCAATGTAAATTGTTATTATAAATGTTGGTGATTTTGGCAGCTAATTTTCTGAAGCAGTAAAATCACATAGTGTAAACAAGCCCTTACAATGACATCTTTTGTAGAATTGAGAAGCTGCTACATAAAGTCTCTGTTGCTACATATCATTAGTTCTTGTGAAATAGTTTACACTGGCAACTGCAACAGTTGGTGAGAGTTTGAACATGACTGCTAATTTTGTGCAGCACATTTAATAGCTGAAACTTTCAAAATAGTATAAATTAAGGGGGTCGCAATCAATATTGTGCAGTCCTGTTTACTCTTGTTGCATCAATTATAATGTTTCCCAGCCTCCCCAACTATCCCGAATTCTGTGGGACAGTCCAGTTTTTCAGGCCCTGTCCCAAGTCCCTGTTTTTAAATCCTATTCCCCCTTTCCCATACCTGATGGCTGGCCCCTGTAATAAACATCACTGGCACACAGCCAACCAGGGGGAAGTGGGTGTTGCACCAATGACATCAGTATTAGCATTACCAGCACACAGCCTATCTGAAATTAGTAGGCAGTGCACTAGTGAGGTGGAGAACAGCACTGTCTTGCTGTTCCCCCTACTACACTGGGAGGTATGTAACTCTTATTGTTATAACTTCATTATCAGTCATTTGTATAGCTGCAGCTACTAAAAAGCAATAAACTGCAGTAAAATAAAAAGTGTAAACTGCTACAAATTGTAGGAGTGGTTTTGCTGCTTCTAAATAGCAGGTACTATGATTTTAAAGTGCTCAAATACTAGGGCTTACTGATGTATGTCTTTTGTCCATCGCTGCCTCCTTCTTCTTGCTCCATCTACTCTTCATCCTCCAAGTTCCAACATCTTGATCCCGTTAAAGGTCTGCCTCCTCCTCCTTCATCACTGATGCAAGCATATGCAGATGCATATTAGGTCCCAGTACCGCTAATGCGCATGTGTGTAAATGTGGGAAATGAGAGAAAATGAGAAGTGCTGCTGAATCGCAATGCTGTAACCTGCAAGATGAAAAGCAAAGGGAGCAAGAAGGAAGAGGCAGCAGAGGACAAAGGACATACTGTACATTGGTAAGTATATTTCAACTCCCCAGGCTCACTCACCCTCAGACATAAATGGTCACTTTAATTCTTCATTAATCATATAGATTATGTAGGCCAATGCATTGCATTGAAAGAAAGTTGAATGAGAGAAAGGGAGGAATACACGTGTTAGAGGTCTTGTGGTGCATTATAATTAAGGGTTGCCATTTCACTTAATCCACAGCAGTATTATCTCTTTTCAGCAACACACAATAGATCAGGAGGTAATAACACCTACTCCTAACTCTGAAAAAAAACTAACAAAGAACCTTAAATTTTAGTAAAGAAACTATTCAATACAGTGGTTTTATTTCTTGTAGCGATCTTGTTGGTCTAATCTGTTCTGCCTCCAGTGTGTGGTCTCAGCTACTTGTTAGGGGCTGTCCATAAAGGATGTCACGTTTTTTTTTTTGCGTTTTTTTGACACCCCCTCATCCCTGTCACAAAGTGTCACAACTTTTTCAACCCCCCTAAAATAAGTATGTCACAAAATCTATGACCCCCCCAAAAAAAATTACATTCTACTGTCCAATTCTGATTGGTTATTGCTAATTTCTAACTACCCTTTTTTTATTGAAGTCACTATTATTAATATGAAAAAAAAAACGGGATGTCACATAGACTTTTACTCCACCCCTTCCCCTGTCACAAAGTGTCACAACTTTTCTGACCCCCTCTCCCCCTTCAAGGCATGACATCCTTTATGGACAGCCCCTTAAGATAACTAAAGGAATCAGTGTCTTATAAACTAATGACTCCCGACTTGGATACAAGCCCTTTCATTTCACTGGGTAAAATTAGCTGTACCTTTGTGAAGCATGAAACATAAAATCAGCCTACATTACATGAAAGCCACTCCATTGCTCTGGGAAGGGTCATAAGTGGATATATAACAAATGTATCCAAAAATGGAAGATAAATTGATTTTTCTGAATTACAGAAAATAGGATTAAGTACTAGCATAAGACACTATACTATAGTAACAAAAAAATAGCTGGTAGATACTCATTTCTGAATCATACTAAAGGATACATGATCCATTGGCACCACATTCATTAGTACAAAACTCCATAACTTCAGAAGTGAGTCCTCCAGTGGAAAACGCTATAGTGGAAATTTGCCTTTGCCGTAGTGCTAATGGCCCTCTAACAAACCTGAAACTATAGACCCACTAATGAAAATATATTTTTCTTGTTCCTTCACTGTTTGACAGTGGTTTCTTTGCTGCAGCAATTCCTCTTGATATGCCATTCACCTTCAGTTTGTTTGATGATGAAACTAGGGATGTGCAGTTCAGATTTGGATTAGTTCTACAAAATTTGACTCTGCATATCTGAGGCAGGTTCAAATTTTGTCTGAGTACCTAAAATAAAAATAAAACAAACCAAATCCAAAACACATCGATTTTTTTTCCCTCTTATTTTTTATGACCTTCACTGAACCCTTAGAACAAACAATTTTTGGAATGTATGCAATTATTCTTCATTGTCAGTATGGGCAACCAAAACAAAATGGTGACAATGTCCTTAATGATGATAAATCATATTGCCAGTATATTGTCATTAATTCAGAAAACGATAGTTATAGTGGCCTTTTCTCCTGTAAACAGAGTCAAGTGAAGATAGCATCACTTCACTTCAATATATCCTTTTGTGATGAATTAGCTACAATATACCATCATGACACCTTTATGACACTACATGACAATTTGCTCCATTGTGGTGACAATACACAAAATAGTTAATATGCTGTAAGGATTTGGGTCTTGACTGGAATGGAGGAGTAGGAGGATGCAGCCAAAAAAAAGATTTATCAGTGGGTTTATGCTACAGCAGACTTGGCACTAGCTAAGCCTAAGGCAAGTAGTCAAAGGAGACTCTGGTCTTCACTCTTGACCCCCACATGGGGCATGGCTTTTATTTCGGGAAGACTCCCAGGTTGCGACCCTTAAGATAGCTGTCCACTGGTAGTAGATGAAACCACAGAAATTCCAGGTAGAGACGATACTTGTAGTAAAAACAACAAAGAAAGGACACAGCAGGAGGCAGGCCACATTATTAAAGAAATCAGAGCAGAAGCCAGGGCAGGCAGAAGTAAAGCAAAATCCAGGATACTGGTTGAGGTCAGGAACACAGAAGATCAATAGGAATCACAACAGGAACAATGAAAGGAGTCCTAAAATCAGGTGGAGAAGCTGGAAACTAGTTGTCCAAACAGACAAACTAACAGGAACACGACTGTAGTGACAGCAAGATATTACATCAGTCATACATACAGTATATGTGTAATGTAGACGGACTGGACATTATGACACAGGGGCTACTGATGCCACTGCCCAAGGGTAGCAATGGAGAGGCTGGTGAGTACCACTCCTGACATATGCACAGCTGACTTGCCTACACAATGGGCCAAATCATTTGGTCATGCAAATTCACTAGTTTGTAAAGAGGTCCCTAAGTTCTTGTGATTTGTCTTAAACATTTACCTTTAGAAATGAAGTAACTGCAGGCTGTCTTTTTCTCTTTAAGTAAAAATATTTTGTCATTTACTGCTCCCTTTCATGCAAGAAATATAAATGTGTCCTCACTACTTATATTTACAAAAAAAAAACCCTTTTAAAAAATATATGGACAAAAGAGCTTATAAAGTAATATGCTATTTATGCCACAAAATTAAGTAAAGGGGAGATTTACAAAAGTTGAAAGGTTTTTTAACTAGTTAAGGCAGGAGAAAACGCCTATTTTTGATATCGCTGTTTTCGCTTATTTATAAAGCTGTTTAATGCAAATTTTATCGTTCAAAAGTGCTTGCCTGCCTCATGCTGACATAAACCATTATTCTCTTTGGAGTTGATTCTGTCATTTATCCAGTCGAAAAAGTTTTCTCCTCAAAATAGGATACTGATATCGATCTGTAATAGAAGGTGAACCTAATAGAAAAACACAGCAAAATGTGCCGCTTTTAACTGATCAATATTTATTGATAATTTTTTTCGAAGGCAAAGATTTTTTAACTTTATATAAATCAGCACAATTGGAAAGTACAGGGAAATGAAAATTCACAGAGAAACATGGTGAAATAAATCAAAAAGTTTGAAATGGTCTTAAAAAACATCTCCCATAGTATGCTGTATTAAACACCTTCTAGACTCAACTGTCAGAAATGGGTTTGCTTTGAGTGACAGTTTCATTGACATTTATAATCCTTTTCCCCAACCATGCAAATGTCACAGTTATAAAAATTATAGGTTAATAAAATGAAGAAGAAAATGTGTGTGGCCATAATGGTCCTGTAATGTAGAATAATCACACCTAAGAAAGAAATCTGTGAGTTTCAGAAGCTTGTTTTTCTTCTAAGGGCAATGAAATACTGCTTACGTTAAAATGCCAGAGAAAACACAGAAAAAACTGCCTGTAAAACCATAGCCTATTGATGATAATTTGAAACTGCAACAAAACGTATGGTGACTTTTCTATTCACATTTTACTTCAACAAATCCCTATAAAAGTCACCATGTGATTTGTTGTGGTTGGTCATTGAAATCAAAGGGCCCTGAGTGCTTTACCACAAGTAAATGCCCAGTGCTTGTCTTCAACATTGAAATCTATGATTAATCAGGATATTTAAGTTTGCTTGTTTGCATTGAATTCTATTGGTGCTGCTGCCACTCTCTTAAATCCTTTGATCTAAAAATTAGCAAATTGTTGAAGGTTCCCCAAACCAGTTTCTTGTGCCTGAACTTCCATTTGTGCCTTTCAAAACATTTTTTTGTCACAAGTAGGGCACATCTTTCGTCAAACGATATGGTTCCAATTAGAGTATTTTATTGGATTGGTGTGTTTATGTAAGACGGTCATGTAAAAAACAATTGCTGATACGCAAATATTTGTCCCAAAACAAACACTTTTCTAATATATTGTTATTATTTTGTTCTTTTCATTATCTATTTAATTGGATTCGCTCTTCTATTATGTTCTAATGTAGAAATGTTGACCCAGTGTGAAGTTTTTGTAATATTTCAAAACTTTTACATTCTTTCACTTTGCTTTGTGAAATAAAAACAAGTTTTCTGCATACAGCCTGTAAAGTTATAAGAGTTAAAGGCTAAGGTGGTACATGAGCAAAAACCATAGTTAAATAAGTTCCAAATTAAAAGAAAGAAGAGTTCCTCACATATCTTTAAAATCCTAAATCACAGCCAGTGCCAGATTTCCTTATAGGCACAAGAGGCCCACGTCTGTAGGTGGCCAAATGATAGAGTGTCTATCTCTTAGTCAGAGACAATCAGCAGATAAATTCTATCTAAGAAGTATTTTTAATATTCAGAACCTGACATTTGTTATTTCTTTTCGAATGAAATTATAAGTCTATACAGTACTTCAGTTCACTGCAGAATATAGTTTGTGTTTATTAGCTCAAAGGGCAGTTAGTAGGTGTGACCTAAGGTGCCAAGCTTACTATCCCTATCTGTGCCTGAGATGAAAATCCTGCACAGATCACAGCAGTACATTGCTATGTTATTTCAATATTAAACCATTTAAAAAACATTTTGTTTAAATCTGGAAATTAGTTTTTGATATAGGCCCTGTCCTGTAAACTGTGATGTATAGAGGGTGCAGTGCAAAATCAATTACACTACAATTAATATATGAACACTTTGCAATTGTTGTCTAAGAAATCGGGAAGCAAATACTTTTAAAAGGTGACTGAATCAATGCATAAATATTTACAATGCTTATTCAGATAGAAGAAAATGAAAGATAGTAATGCTTAGAGTGTGCAGCCTCCTGGAAACTGTGTTAGTTTAATACAGCCATTCTCAACCTGTAGGTCGCGACCCCATCGGGGTCAAATGACGATTTGCCAGGGGTTACCTAAGACCATCGGAAATATAAGGTTTGAATGGGGTCGCCCAATAATAATTAATTAATGGGGGTTGCCAAATCACAGGCAGTTGTACTAAACGGTCGCTGCAATACAAAGGTTGAGAACCACAAGTCTAATAGAAAGTAAATAATAAAGAATTTAAAAAAAAGTAATTTAAATACCTTTTCTTCAACTAGAGGAAATAGGATGATGGTTGGAATCACCAACCTTGCCATGCTCTCAGAAAGGCGGTGGACAGCTGATTCCATACCAGGGTGACCAGTCCTCCTGCAAAACTAAAGACTCTTCCTGAAGTGGTCAAAGGAAATTAGAGAGTCTAGATGAAATAGTGGGAAAGCTCTGGATTAAATGCTTGACATACTGTATTTGTTATGTTGATTTGAAGCACCAGCTTACATTTGGCTCTCTTGGATGGAACAATGATATGGCCTAACTGCCACCAGGAACTTTGACTCTGGGTATGACTTATTTAAAGCTGTTTATCCTGACAAGCTACAGGATGCTTGGCAGTTCCTGAGAATAGTCAGATAGAGTGGAGGAAGCAGTGTTACTTCTCCAGGGTTGAGGAATAATGCCAGCATTCCTGTGCACTGTTTCTAATCCCTATAATGCACTAGTCAGTGAGCAGGCAATAGTTCATTAATGTTTGTATATTCCTCCTGATGTCTCTCCCCATTGCCTTCCCCACATAGGCTGCCCATCATCACCATCCTTCTTTTCATGTTGTTGAACTTTCTGGGTTAGTAGAATGAAGTTACTCTTCCTGCCTTCCACATCCATTGTCTTTGGGAGCTTGAGTGATAATAAGATAGGAAAATATGATGGATATATAATAACCATTCACCACTTTATACAAGTATTGGTCATTACAGACATAAAAGCCCAGTGAATGGCTGCACCCAACTAGCAGCATAGGACTGGTTAAAGTGTACACAAATTTTATTAGCTATTTGGGTCTTAGTTTCCCCATGGCTAATGCCCAGGGCTGATTTTCAGCCAGGTGAAGTTGGGTTGGCGACAAGACAGTGCTACAGATAAATTACTGCAAAAACTGGTGTTTTTATTTTGGGGGAGGGGAAAGGCAGGGTTGCTAGAATTTTTTTTTTTTTTTTTTTAAATTCAACCCTGCTAATGCCTAATGGCATAAATTAATATATTATAAATTTTCTGCCTGAAAGAAGAAAACCAATTTATTTGTTTCCAAAACATTTTTTTTCAGGAAGATAAGATTACAGAATGATTCTGCAATCAATATAAAGACAGCATTTAATGAGAAATATTTTTAATTAGTAGAACACAATGCTTTTGTCCAGGAATATGAATCCAGGCACAGTGGAACATTATTTGGCATACTTAAAAACCATCCTCATGTGCCTGAGCAAATAAAGATGAAAGCAAGCAAAGCTATTACTGTTTTTGTGCCACAGCCAAACTTCATAATTAAGTTTAACACAGTAAGAACTGTGAGGCCTGTCATGATACCGTTGGTAAAATTGCTGAGCATACTACAGTTAGATAAGAATTAAGTATATTATCAGAGAAAGGAAACAGCAACTTCAGGAAATAATTAAACTGAAAGGTAAATCATGCATTTGTTCCTTTCCATGACAGATATTAGGAAAGAGTTAGGAAAATTGACAACTACAGCTGACAATTACATAAGTAATTAAAAGGCGCTTAATTTAAAATTACACTGGATGTTTACTCAACCATGCTGGTGTTTTATTTAGCCTGCTCGTTTTGCATACTGAGCTTCTGTTGATTAAAATGGAGACATACTGCTATTTTTCATTTACATTACTATCCACTAAATGATGCTAAAAGGAGCATTTACTGGCATACTCTTCTTTACTAAAATCCTCTCATGAAACTTAATGTACTGTGAAATGTACATATATGAAAGCAGTGTCCAGCTAATAATCCTTCATTTGCTGTTTAAATACAGTTTCCACAATACTTTGATTGTGGACATGCAGATTAGTATTGGATAGCATAACAATGACTGGACATTTAAGCTGGGTTCACACTATCTGATTTTCAGCTGCGCTTTTTAATTAGTCTCATTATTGTCTATGATGGAAATCACAAAAGCCTGTATGTATTATCCCACAGGAAACAATGGATACTGTTTCTCCAACTCAGCTGAAAATCAGTTAGTGTGACCCCAACCTTATAGCAGTTACATCATATAGGAACAGTAAAAGCATCCCTACACTCCAGGGCCATGCCAAGGGGTAGGCAGGGTAGGAAGCCACCTAGGGTGCTGCTGGAGGGGGGGATGATATATTGGTATTTGCCCCTCTCCTTTTCCCTGTCCCAGCTTACTTCTTCTCTATAGCACTTATCACTACAGTGATCCTCTCCCTAGCACTGCCTTTAACTTCCTGTGTAGATCAGCTCACAGGAAGTTAAAGGCAGTGCTGGGGAAAGGATCACTGTAGTGCTAAATGCTATAACAGGCAGGGCCAAGATAGGGAAGAGGTAAACAGGAACAGGGAAAAGGAGAGAGGCGAATACAAAGATAAGCCCCCTTCCTTTTGAGGGCTTGGAGTATGGAGAGGGGATGTTGTGGGGGCACAACAGAATAGGAGGGGCATTGTGGGGGCAGCATAGTGTGAGAGGGGGGTTGTGGAAGCAGCACAGTGCGAGAGGGGATTGTAGGGAAAGCACAGGATGTGAGGGGTTGTGAGGGCAGCACAATATGGGGAATGAGGTGTGTTGTTGGGCAGTGCAGTATGGGGAATGGGGGTGTTGTGGGGCAGCACAGTATGTCGAAAGGTAGGATTGAGTCAGCATAGTATCTGGAAAGTGAAGGTTGGGGTACCACAATATGGATAAAGGGTGGGTGAAAGAAAGGAACTTGAAAATTGCAGAGCTACACACTACCTTGCACCACATTATTTACTGTGCTGTAGTGCACTATATAGGGGTACTGCTGCACTGCATGGTTCACAATGGAAGGGAGACTGCTGGTGAGGGGGGCGCATTTTGGCATTGTCGCCATTAAACCTTGTCCCAGCAGTGCCACACTCTATGTTCTTGCTTGCTACTATGTTTCCTTTTCATTTTGTCCACTGTTGATATTTTTTATAAAGCTGGGCATTTGAGCTAGGAGGTGCTCATGCACTGCCTTTTAATACATTGCCTGCTAATACACCAATGTTTGGTGATATAAGGACTGAGAACTACATTACGCTTGATATACATTACTTTTGACATTATTATCACCCTCAACCAAGCAAATACTTTTTAAGGCTTATAAAAATTCAAAATGGCTTAATAAATTTCAATATTGGCAATATCTATATTAGCAACACCGTTAATATCGATCAAGCTGGGAAAAGTTATTTGAGTTTAATTAATATCACCCTAAATGTACTAGCATTTAGGGTGATATTAATGAGTGTCCCCAGATGAGATGAGTGTCCCCAGCGGCTGCTGCATTGAGCAGCTACATGTAACGAGCAGTGCTTGCTTTTTAAGCACCGCTCGTTACATTTACTAGAGAAAATGGAAATCTGGATTTTGAAAAAGAAAATTTTCAAAATCCGGATTTCGAAAACGAAAATGCCATTTTCGATTTTAATAAATTTCGCCCATAGGGTGCACACACCACAGATTATTGATATTCATGAAAGTACAAACTGCTTGACTGCATTTAGTATATGAGCAGTTGACCATTCTACTGTACACAAAAAACTCTTGGCCGCATGTGATGATGCAAGATTGCAACAAAATAAAATTAGAGCCCCTGGAACAAATGTATGTATAGCTCAGGAAATTAACAATGTACTCCCTTCTTGTTCATAGACTACTGAAGTTAGTATGGCCTTTATAAAGATTTTCCATGCTGTATACAAATATAAAAAAAAGTATCATATGATAAGAAAGACCCTATACCCAAACCAAACTTACAGATTTTATAAAGAAATAAGTAACAAACAAGTTAACTTACATCTAAACCTAGAAGAGTAATTTCAACTGTACAGCAAGATCCAGAAAAAAATAGACGAGTTGCATACAATTAAAAATATGAATGTTTCTGAAGAGTCCTATTTGAAAGGAGCAATAACTGCAGTGGGGGGGGGGGGGGGGGGG
>JAKJJM010147082.1:0-16760 GCA_021901965.1 Pipa carvalhoi
AACTACTTATTTTATAAGTGATCAGTTTCAAAAGCATGAGCTGCAATCTTCACTCTAAAATAAAGCTGCCAAGATCATCTCTTTAAGTAGTTCTACTTGACAAGATTGTATTGCAGAAATGTATTGACACACATACCAACATTAAGGGGGTTATTCCGTAAACTCCGAATTTGCCCTTCCGAATTCATTGATAGCGAACACCCATTATAAAATCGCGACCGCGACTAAAACATTGTCGCGGTCACAATTTATAATGGGAAAATTGTCACGGTCGCGACTTTATAATAGGAGTTCGCTATCAATGAATTTGGAAGGGCAAATTCGGAGTTTACGGAATAACCCCCTTAAGAGTAATAGCAAAGGTTTAGCTGTAAATAGAGAATAAGATTTGAAATAATGATTGTCTGCTACAGTGTTATGTAGGCCAAGAGCAAAATTTGATTTTTTTTTATTAAAACCATTTATATTCGCTCTTAAAAAAATGGGAAAGAAGTGGGATTAATACACCTTATTTATGGTGATCATTAACACACAATTGTTAATTTTATCATACTTTTTTTAATTAATAGAGCCCTTTTTGTTTCACGATTTTGTGTTTAAATAACCACCTGTGTGTCATCACACTGGCAATTTTATGTGAAAATAATGGGGCATCATAAATAGTAGATTGCAGGGTTTTTAGTAGTAGTAAATGGCCAGCAATTTTAACTGCTAATGTGGCCCTCTAAGGTTGGAATTAAACTACAGTTTAGGAGGCTCTGTTTTTGTAGTCCTGACCTCCTTCCCTATTTATTAACTCTATTTCCTAGAGGGATGGAGGGAATGTGTAACGTAAAGAGGGGGTTCAGGGCTGACCCTGGAGGGGGTAAGTCCCCGCCCTTGTCCCCAAACCCCAGGAATTGGTGTTTAAGTGGGACCTAAATACTCCCATGTTTTACCTAGGAGCCCCTACTCTATAACTTGGGACCCTAAATTAAAATTAAAATCTGACCCTTGTACTAAGAGTCCCCAACACTATATTTGTATGTGGGTTGAAGGGTCTGGGACCCTCATCCTAACATTTAACTTTAATTTTCCACTAAACCAAAAAGAAAAAAATGTAAACGTTAAATGTAACTGACCTGTGTCTTCTGCAAAGCCCTTGTCCTCTCTTTGCCCACAAAGATGATCATGGAAGGGCAATGTCCATCCTCTCATTTAGGTCTTCTCTTAATCCACAGCAATCTCCTGGTCTTGATCTTTAACAGCTGCACCACCAAACATCCATTGATGAAAATAAAAAGACAAGCAGAGCTCCTCTTCTTTTACTCATCCTGGCGAAGGGTCAGACTGCCCACAGGAGCATACTCTGATGGGCCCCAGTAGCAGTGGGGCCATTGGGCCCTGGTCAGGGTGAGCCCCAGGCCATTTGAGCCTAATTAATTACCTGCATGGGCTTTCAATAGACATATGAGAGGAACCTGGGTGAGACATACACGCCTTCTGCCTGTATCCCAATATTCCTCTGAATATATATAAAGGTGATAAAATGTGAGATAAATGTTACCAACTCTTACATAGTAGAGCCCTTAGTTCTTTAAAAATTTTCTCTAGATTAGAATAACCTAGCTGTAGATATCAGTCTTTTTTTAATCAGGCAGGGCAAACAAAACATAAAATCTATTTTATAGTTTTTGTCTGTTTCCCAGTTGCACTGCTCATTTCTAAACATGTTTAATCAAACCTTCTCTCCCAAATGAAGCAATAATGTAGTGTATTCCCTTCTGCTGGTGTGCTATAGTATCATATGTGAACAGGCTAAAATTTCCTTTCTGTTTCTTCAATTTTCTAGCTATTTTCAGAATACTACTCACAAACAGCAAAAGTGAGATGTTGTAAAAAGGCTGATCTATCCATCAGATTAACTTATGTTTTCAGGTTTAAAGCTTTCTTGTTATACTATTTTTCTTGAAACCCTCTAACCAACATATCAGCTGATTTCTTATATTCAACATCAACATCAGACAATAACTAACATTCTGGAATTGTTTTAGTTCACTTAGGGTTATTCCATTCATTGATTGCTATAACATAGCTTACTTTGTTCTTTCTTTTTAAGATACATGCAAAAATACTCATGGTTGTGCAAATCACTAAATTTGATTGACAGTGGTTTGATTGATATTGGTATCAGCTGCCTTATGGAAACAGTTCTGTTGGTCCTTCCCAAATTATTGAATTGTAATCCACAAACAATAAGCAAATTTCAAAATCTTATGGAAGAGAGTATCCATATCATTATGAAAAATTTCAATAACATTCACAAATGAAAGGACAACAACTGCCCCCATTAATGTTTTTATAAAATAGATTAGTTTTGTCACAAAAAAACTAAGCCAGTTCCACAGTGCAGTATACAGTGAATTTTATTGCAATTTAAAAAATGGATTCTGCCCTCTCCTTAAATGCTGCCCTCTCTTTAAATGCTTTTATTCAAATCACCAGAGAGTATTTGCAAAGTTTTTTCAAGATGAACAATCTCTGTATTCAACCATCATTAATTCTAACTGGAATAACTCGCAGTTCACAGATGAGTCTTTAAATGTGGCCTAAAGCTTTAAATATGGCCTTAGTCCTTCTGGAAATTTTTCAACTTTAACATATTCTGTAAAGGTAGGTGTATGTAACTTGTTTCTTGTAGAAACAAGTTATGAATCTGTGCATACTTGAATAGATATGTTCCCCCCGTCATTTTGATTTATTAGATGATTTCTGGAACTTTGTAAAAGTCAAAAATAATCTTCCAGAGAAATGTAATTATGTCATCTTTGCCTCTTTAATATACAAGTGGCATGTTTGTTTGATTTCAACAAGTTTATTCTGATCTTAAAGGAAGAATTCTCCTACATCACAAAGCCATATGAAATGGTTTACTGAGGCTATAAATTCCATTCGTAATGACATTTGCATGAAAAGTCTAGTGTCTCTTAGGACAATTTATACATTGTTTACTCTAAAAATTTTTGAAAAAGTAAACAAAGTATAAAACGAATACTTGGCCAAATCTGATAAACTGCAAGAATACGGTATGTCAGAGGGATTATTTAACAAGAAAGATTTAAAAATAGAAGTTCATTAGAGAATTGTGTTCAATCTAACAACAAACAGAGCTAACTTTTTCGCTGGTTATGGATGTTTATAGCCTTAAAACTAACATAAAAAATAAAAAACAGCTGTTGAACTCATGACATGAGTTTTCTATTCAGCCCCACAGGGAATAAGTCCACTGTTAACACTAGAAATTCTATTTACGCCCTTACATTGCTAACTTAAAGCATCATCTCTGTTCGATGGTGATTTCCCACAATTACCAGCTGGAGAGACACCTGCTTTGAGCATACTTAAAAGTTTTGTGGAGATGGTAAAGATTAGCTATGTAACTAATACATGTAACAATTATATAAGCTTTCAGTACTAGAGCATCGGCCAAGAACTGTTGTGATTGCAGAAAAACTTTTGTGATTACAAAAAAAGGTTGACCAAAAAGAGCAAACTGATTGATGCTAACTATGAAAAGTTTCGGTGACAAAGATGTTCTGCAGCCTTAGGTTTTAGCCTATGCAAGAGGAAACTCGGGAATTTATCTGCAATGGGTGGAGATGTCACACCTATTACAATACTAGTTAAGGCGCCAGTAACCCCAGAAATACCATGTGAATACTCATGGCAGTTATTCCGACATAGTACTGGTAAAAATGTTATCTTTGAAGTTGAATCCCCAAACTGCATTATTTTGATTATGTCTATTTTCCTTCTGCTTACAACCACCCAGTTTGATTGTTTCCTATGAAAATTTTTATAATTGTAGCATACTGGGATAGAATGTCACTGTTTTTGTGTAAAATGGTGTAATGTGAAGTAGTTGTAATGTGTATTATGTTCTGTATAACATTGTGTGCAGCATACTGGAGCAGTGTAATGTTAAGAGAAAGGAGCAGCCAGTTCTGAAAGAGTTAATCCAGAAATCTCACCTGTGCCTCAGGTGAGCTTAAGTTACTAATTAAGGGGCTTTATAGAGAGATTGCCTCTTAGTAAAAATGTTCACTTTCCTGCTGGAGGGGAGGTTCCACCCAAAGAGATATTGTGTATGTTAAAGACTACCTGGAGGAAGAAGACCTCTAGGTGTGCCCTAGGGCAAAAGTTGTCCTGCAGAGCTATCATTATAGCTGTGGTCCTGAGAGAGTGAAAACGTTCCTGGGGTAGACGGCCCTAGAGGGACGTTACAGGAAGGAGTCCTGTGGAAGAAATCTGGCCCTAGCTTAGAGGTAAGTGTAGGGATAATTACTGTTATAGGGCACAGTAGTGCGTGCCAGTGTAGATGCTAGGAGAACAACAGCTCAAAGTCGCGACATGAGTAAGTGAAGGAGTACCCCAGAGAGTGTGGTGGACATCCTGTTCTCAGTCAGGGTCCTGAGGTCAGGGCTAAGGCTTCCCTATGTTCCTGTGGTGCTGCTGAGTTCCTATGTTGTGCTGCTGTGTTATGTGGAGACAGACAAAAGGCTGCTGCTGGATAAAGACTGCTGTTCCAGTATCAGACGCTGCTAAGAGGTGACCAGAGCATTGGTACCAGCGTTGTGAGTGAAACAACTGTTTGTTTTTGTTCTGACTTTTCTCAACATTAAATGCTACATGAATTGTGCTTAAAGGAAAATGGCTGCCTAACTGTCTGCTTGGGTGTTAAAAGGGAGGTTGCTGCTATACTTAGGGGTTTCACTGGCTAAAACATGCTATTTGTTCCTCAATCATTTGACTAGTTCTTCCCAAATACATATTTGTTAAGACAATGCAAACCAATAAAAAATAAGAGCCAGGGCCAGGACTAGAGGTTGGCAGCATAGGAAGCTGCCTTGGGTGTCTTTGGTCAATGCGTTGAGTACAACTTTTGAGCCATTTACTAGTACTTTTTCATCTTTAATTGTGAGTAGAATGCATTGTAATTGGAAGTGCTTTTATTAAAGATATACTTCACTATGAGCTTTATTCTTGATTCATTTTACCACATCTACATATGAGTCACAAAGCTGCACTGAGAAGAAGTGGTGAGGAGTTGGTTTACTGCAAGGATATTTACCTCCACTGTATTTGATGATCTTGATTTTCAATTATATTGGGTGAGTACCCAGGCATAAGGGATGACTCATCTGTGTGGTGTCTTTTTCTTTATTTACTGCACTGGGAGAGGTGTTATCATTCAGCTTGGTGAAGGAAATCTATTTTCTAAAACAATATTGCACTATTATTCATTTTTGTGTGTACTTCTATTTCTTGAAGAACATGCATTTTTTTATATACCTGGAATAGGGCTGTGAAATGTGGACAACTGTGAATTCTCCTGTAAAGAAACAACCTGCCTAAATTTGGATTTTTAACAAGGTTTATTTGGACTTATTTTGGGACTCTCTTTTTAAATTATAGTATGTTTTAATCTTTATAGATTTTACTTGTGCTGTACATTTTTTTAACTAGTAGGAGGATTTTCATTTATTTCGTGTAATATTTATTGCCTTCTATTTATGGTTTATTTAGAAGTATTTGAGTACTTCCTTGTCTCCTCTTCAGGACACAAAAGGTATGCTTGAGCTGGGTATCACAGGGATAGCCAAATCCTCTCAGTGAAAACTTCTGGGAAGCATTTCCATGAGAGGAGATGTAACCACCTGCAAGTTAAATACTGAGGATCTTGACAAAGGATGTCAGTGAAGTGAGAGACCTGGGATAGCAGGCTTCTGTGTAAACAGGGAGGGAGACAAAGCAGAGTTTGAGTCTTGAATACCCAACCCCTGACAAACAGTGACCTGCTGCTTTGTACGGGGCACTGTCGAAGAGGAATTTCTGCACTGTATGGGGTACTATGGGGGAGTAAATGTGCACTTTATTGGCCACAATACGGGGGAAACTGCTGCACTGTATGAAGCATTATGATGGGAAATTGCTGAACAGTATGGGGCACTATGGGGAGGAAGCTAGTGAGGGGAGCTTTTTAGTATCTTTGTCTTGGGTGGTTTTCCCAGCACTGATAACAGCCATTCTATGAACTGCAAGTATAACAAGGGTGGATCCCCTACATTCAGAGGAAAGAAAGTTTCTACACCAGCATAGAAGGGGGTTCTTTACTGTAAGAGCAGTGAGGATGTGGAACACACTGCCCGAAGAAGTTGTCATGGCGATGGACCGGTGGGAGAGTGGGCGGGGCCAATGTGCGCTGGTGGCCGTATGATGGTGACATGTGCATACGAAGCCCAGTGCCGAGGGGCCCGTGGATCAGTAATGGTCCGAGGCCCGGCATTTGAGAGTTCCATTCTACAGTGAAGAAGTTTGTGCAGACATCTTTAGGTTCATGCTAAACATTGTTCAATACAAGGGGTCTGTTAGCATGTCATATGAGACCAAACCAGATTGGAGAATTCTTCCTACATACTAAGAGGATGAAGAGCTGATGGAGATGGTAAAGATTAACTGTGGAACACCAGATGTGGGACACATGAACCTGCTGAACTGTACCACACAGGATCTCCAGCAGCACAACTGTAACCCAAGGAATCATTGTGGAACTGATAGACTGAGGTACAAGAACACTGGAATGGGCAGTGCGGTGCCTTGCAGTGCTGAGGTTCTGGGTTCAATTCCACCCTGGATTTCATCTGCATGGAGTTTGTATGTTGTCCGCGTATCTGCGTGGGTTTCCTCCGGGCACTCTGGTTTCCTTCCATGATCCAAAAACATACATCTGTGTCTGTCTATGTTTGTGTGATTGAATAGGGAACTAAATTGTAAGCTCCACGGGCAGGGACTGAAGTGAATGATGAATCACTGTCAATAGAAAACAATACCAAAAAAAATTAAAAATGGCAGAACTGTAATGCAGGAACCCCATGAAGTAGAATAGCTGAACTGAGGAACTATAATTCATGAGAAACAAAAAACATATGAACATAGAAGACACTAAAGCACAGTGACCCTGAAGCACAGACAGGAGCAAGGAGAACACAGAACCACAAGTATCACTAGAGACACAGAAGGCACAAGGGACACAGGAGGAATGCAGGACTAGAAGATAAACTGAAGATGTTAGAGGCAGGAGACACTAGTATCAAGAGATGTAGGTACATTGCACAAAGAAGAATTCCAATGAAGATCAAGTAATGCGCCAATGCAGCACTTGCTATTTATATCTCCAGAAGCAATGTTACTCCTGTAATGTGCAGTGGGGATTAAAGCATAGGCATTAGCATCTACTTCTTGTTGAACTTCCAGCATGTTGAGCTTTCGCAGAAGCAGTTTTACATCAGAATTCTGCTTTTGCACATGCTTATCTTGCTGAAAATTGAACAGTAAGCAGAAAGTGCAGTAAAAGACAGATTGGCTTTCTAGTGAGAGCAGTAGGCAGCGCTGGAGCCATTAAACGCTAGTGGTAAGTATTTCCCCCCCTGCCCACTTAAGAATCACCAAAGCTTCAGTCCTCCTTTAATGCAGTATCATATTTCTTAGCACTAGCAGTTCAGTTAACATAACATTTTTTTTTTTATTTGTGGCTTTTGATCTAGCTCAGATGATTTTCCATGCTTAAAGAATATAAATGGCTCGAATCATTATCATTATAAAATTGCTCATATTATGCTTTCAAATGCATAGATCAAGTGATTTCACCACTAATAGTTATATAGTCAGACATTGGTAAATTTTAATTTTTGTATATAAATTACAGAGTTCAATTCTATATTTTTGAAATAAGCAACCAAATAAGATAGTATAAAACAATATTTTTAAAAGTCAATGCTTTTATAAATAATATCTGATCATTAGCAGTTGCTATCTATTAAAAAAAACAATGTTAATCATTTGTTTTATTTGATTTAGGGCCAAAATAAATTTCACAACACTATGACATCATACTATTGAATTTATGATTTGTAAAACTCATTATTTTCTTAGCGTCCCCAAGGAACATTCAGTGTGGATTATGCGGCTCAAATATTTATGCTTTATTGCTGTAATGTGTTTATGTTTCTAATCTACATAGTTATGGGTTTCCAAATATGATCATAGTGACCAAAGGCAGAAGAAATGCAGCACTGTATGCAAAAATAATGAAATCAAACATATTCAGTTATACAGTATATTTTATATGAAACATTTTGCAACATTCACGTGGACTATTCTTATAAACATTTTACAATTTTATATATATATATATATATATATATATATATATATATATACACAGTATATATGTTCATAGTTTTGACTAGGAATGTGTAAAAATATATTCAAAAATATATTCTTGTATATAGGCTTGTATGGTCAAGGGGTGATTTGCAGGAGGGATGGGGGAGGGGGAATACTTACCGATAGGGGATTTACTCTCCTGCACACTCCTGCTGTTAAGCTTAAGTCAAAATATATTTTGCATTTGTCTTATGTTAAAGGAGCACAATTTCGCTCTGAATCAATATGCGTCATTATGCAAACAATACATATAATAAATATTGCAAGCATTTTTATTAAAACTCTTTTTAATGTTAATTTTTTACCATTGTAGTAATGTCATTTGATGCATTTCTACCTTTGATGCATTTCTACCTTCATTAAGCACCATCTATGCGGATTAGAATATTCCATGCACCTGCAGATGACTGAATAGATATAATGTAAAGTCTGATTAGAAGCAAGTAAACAGACACTGATTTTGGGGGTAGGATGACTGGAAAGCTGCTTGGAGCCCGGAACTCACGGCGCACTCTCTAGCTCCACCCCGTAGCCCTGCCCCCATGACCTCAGACGCTCCTGATTGGACGTCGGCAGGTCATGGGATCAGGTGCGTTCGTTCCTCCCCCTTTGCAGCTCTTTAGGAAAGAGCCACCGGGGGAGGAGGGAGCGATATGGCTCCCAGCCAGAAAATAATTTGCAGACCACTGTCCTAAAGGATTCTTTGCTGCAAACACACCTATGCTGTTTACTTTCTTCTGCCCAAATCTAGCATACCACCCACAGCTAATGTGGCCCTACTGTTACTGATGCCCATTGCCCAATTTAGGGGGTTATCCTGGAAAAGGCGAATTTCCTGTGCTGAATTCACTGATAGCGAAGTCCCATTATAAAGTCGTGACCGTGACAGTTCTCCCATTATAAAATTGCGACCATGACTAAAACATTGTCGCAGTCGCAACTTTATAATAGGACTTCGCTATCAGTGAATTCGGCACGGGAAATTCGCCTTTTCCGGAATGACCCCCTTAGTCTAAAATCAGTGTCCCTTTCGCTCAGTTATGGAAAATTCAAATATGTTTTTCATTTCTGCTTTGGGTAATGTGAGAAAATTAAATGGACCTTAATCTAATCATTTGTTTAAACAAAATGGTGTAGTTGTTGTCAAACAAAAATTGTGTATGTTCTCCCCCCTAAATAAACTATACAATGTTCCACAGTTTGTTTTTCTGCTTTCTCAAAATGCTATGTGCTCTAATACCAGACCCTCAAGGTGAGTTGAACCCTGGAGCTGCCACTTGCTGTTTGGATGTTCAGTTGCAATATGATTGCTGTCTGCAAGTTCAGTGCTAAACCAATTAGTCAGACATCACTGCACAGGTACACCTCAGTAGTCACCATTCCTATAAAAGACTAATAACTTCCCCTACTTGTTGCCCAAGCGGTTTTGGTTTTGCTGATCTGCCAACAGCTTATTTTAGAATGTTAAAATCTAGTGAACTTTTGGTTTGGTTGCCTACACCTTGCACTGTCTGCTCTGACCTCCCCCATGAATTTTGACCTAGTCTTTGCACTAACGATTTTCTCTGCATTTGCTTCCAGTGCTTGATACTGTTATGGGAATAGGGCACCACAGGACATTTTATAGTTCTGCTGAACCAATCATGATTTTCACAGATCATAAAAATCTAGAATATATCTGCTCTACCAAAAGCACAGTTCATTTCTTCTCTTATGCGTTATGGTCTTCTATAGGCTGAAATTCAAAAATGGTGTATATAGAAACCCCAATAATGGGGAGGATCACCAAATGTGAGTCAGTGAAGATCCTTAAATGTATTGAACTCAAATCCTCTGGACACACGGTCACTATATATTGCTTGTACTTTCACTCAGTGAATCCAGACCAAATGAGGTATATAAAACCCAAAGTAGTCCAAACAGCAATTCAATAGGCAGCATGAGAAGTATTCATCATATTAAAAAAGAAAAATCTCCATAGTGTAAAAATTATTATTTAATATAATATTTAAGAAGAATAATACTCACAAACAAAATGAAAAAACAGGCATATAATCAGTCTCGTGGCACTCTCTGTGGTAATCTCGTAGCAATCACTACGCGTTTCATCACCAGTAGTTGGCAACTTCATCAGGAGTCAAATTGTTCGTGATAAATAAGAATAAAATATTCTTGGAATAAAACTGGATCATCAATACTAGTCCTTGTGAATATATATATAATTAGTCCCTCTGTATAATTTTGCTGCAGAGGTTTAAGTGAATTGCTTGTACTTCAGTGCACCATTTTTTTTCTCTTTTTATTTTATTGTAATTCCAATATTTATCTTTTGCTTTTGCTTCAGATTTAATATTATAGTTTTACAGTGTTTGTTAAACGTATAATAGAAAATATGTCCTTTTTAAAACAGCAGCATGAATCAGTAGCAGTCCCATTAAAATGATATAAATAATTGCAGTTGAAATCCAATGTTTGGTTATATAAGGACATACATTTAGATTGTAAGCTCTATGGGGCAGGGACCTCCAACCTTATGTCAACCACAGCTTGCCACTTAAAGTGAAGTATCCTCGTGATATTATACTTGTATTGTGTAATACACTGTCCCCATGTCTGTACCATATTTGTATTGTTGAATTGTACAGCGTTGCGTAAATTTGTGGCTCTTTATAAATAAAATTATACATACATACTTGTCCTCTTATTAAATATACATAACTGCAGTCACTCAGAACTTAAACCGTGGGACCCTGATAAAGATATTCAAGCTCCCATTCAATTACACAAATTTCAAGCAAAATTTCCTACCAAGTCAATCCAGCTGTGGGATGGTGCTCCTGAATGCAGAGAGGGTATTGTCAAGTGCTCTAGTGCTGGCTTGTCAAAGGACTTGAACTCATGACCTGCTGTTTGCTATGCAAATAATGTCTGTACAATGCTTTGAAGGCAATGGAATTTGGGCTTCAGCTTCAGTATGATTGCTGTCCACCAGGTCAGTGCTGAACCACTAAGCAATACCACTGAAGACTATGAGCACAGGTGCAGCTCATCCATTAATCAGCATTGCTATAAATGTGCAGTCACTTCCTGTGCTCATTGTCAAAAATAATTATGGGACAGCTGATCCTGCCAAAATGTTGGTCCAGAGTGTTTTCCTGTGAACAGAACCTTTACCTTGTTTCACTACTACTGTCTTGAAGTCAGCCTTGTATCAATATGATCCCTGCTTCCTTTACTGACCCTATTCTCCAAATGCTGGCCTAGAATTGTTTTTTTATTTTGGAACTGATTATCTAGACCCTTGCTTGCCCTGTGCTCATTTAAGTGTCTGGGATCTCAGGTATGCCTTAGGTAGTGGGTCCTATGCCTCTTATCTGGTTTTGTTATCCAGGTACTGCCTTAAATATGTACATCAAGAAAAGAGCAATGTCAGTTTAGTCTGTGGCTTTCCCATGAGACTGTCAATAAAGCAACTGCCAGTTGCATAATGTAGTAAGGTAGCAAAGGTAACCTGAAACCCATCCAGTGTTAGAGGGTTTACTGTCCATGTATTTGCAGACCACAGTCTGCCTGCCATCTTAGGGAATTGGGCAGAGATTTATTGTGCTAAATATTTCACTGGTTATTTGATCAGGTGAAATAGCCAGCATTATTGGTTTTAGCAGTGGAAGCAATAACTATTGTTCATTGCCCTCTTAATGTTATGCAAGTGATCCTTTAAATGAATATTATCATCAATTAAAACATTTTTGCTTGTGCCTTAAAAAAAAAGATTTACTTTGTTTGAAAAAGTTATAGAACAGTTCTTCCAGAAGTTATGATTTGTTTGCATCTTATATACCAAGACATCTAAATAAAACATTGTCAACTTAAGCGCAGCCTGCTGAGATTATCAGCGCAGTGACTTAGATAAGACACCTGTCAAATGGCAGAAAATGTTATATTTAAAGGACCAGTAACACCCAAAAAATAAAAATTCCTGTTTGTGTTAGCATGGCAATTATTCAAATTCACCACTTGTAAAAATCATATCCTTAAATGTATTCATTTTATTGTTTTTTCTTTGTTGTTAACTTTATTGATAGCAGCCATGTTGTTAAACACACCACCCAGTTCCACTGTTATCTATGATGCTTCAGATCAGCGGGTCACGACCCCTTTGGGGCGGTCGAATGACGATTTGCCAGGGGTCGCCTAAGACCATCGAAAATATAGGGTTTTAATGGGGTCGCACAATAATAATTAATGAACGGGGGTCGCCAAATCACAGGGAATTGTACTAAAGGGTAGGGGCAATAAAAAGGTTGAGAACCACTGCTTTAGATAATATATATTCAGGAAAGGTGCCAGAAAGTCCAATTTTTAAAGTTAAATATCTAAATATCATAAGTTATAGGCTTAATTTAGAATTTTTTGGAAGCACAGATCAAGTATATAGCAATTCGAAATTATTTTAAGGCATTTTGCTGTTAGTGTTATTTTACATTACAATTCTGTGTAATTTGTTGATGTTTTTAGAAATGGCAAAAAATAAAATAGGATAATTTAAAAATGGAACATTTGGATTCCTTATCAAAGGAACATGTCACATGCACCCCCTTCCTATTTAAAAAATATTGACACAATTCCAAGAAGGAGACTTTCAAAATGGCCACTATGTCATAGATTTGTCTCCTTTCCCTTATCAACATTCCACACACAGGATGTCATTCCCAACCACCATTTTACATTTATTTAGGGGTCTCTATACCTTTGGGCCACCCTGTCTAACAAATGTGTTACTAAAATGCTATTTGTTACAAGATGCCTTAGTCATTACTTTCACTTTGGTTACTGATGGAGCAAAGAAAAACTCCTTTGTGTCAAGTAACCTAAAGAGAACATGGCACCCATAAACTAACACTTCATTTAGTATAAGGAGTAAATCACCAAGTATCTATAATTAAATAGTACTGATTTTATTCATACAAATAATAGTTAAATATAATTAACATTATAACAAAGCACAATAAGCTTATTCAGGTATAGTAGATGTCATATTGCCTTAAAACCTGCACGTGTTCAATTTTGGCGCCATAAGACTGGACAATACATACTGTGCACTCAGGAGGGATTCTTGTTGCTCTATTTCTAGAATCTAATTCCATAATTCCTGGTTACTATTCATTATGCTTAAATGCCCACTTCATTATGGTGAATTCTCACACTATCATATTTTTCATGTTGCTTCTACAAGCATAAGCCAGTTTTACAGTATACATCCCCCATTCCTTCTATTCAATAAAGATATGTACAAACATACTGATAGACAGACAGACAGAATTGATGTGCATACTCAAATACTAAAACTGTTTCTACTCTAATCATTATCATAACCAGAAAATTAATGGATAATAATAATAAAAAAATGCAGTGGTAAAAGTTGTACGTTGCTCAGATGAATCTATTCAGGAGTATTTGAGTTTATAGTTTTATTAAAGTATAAAGAATAAGTGGGGCTTTATAAGACATTCCTTGCTGCAATTATAGCACATTAAATATTCATTGAAATTGAGTCCATATTAAGAGCACTAGATACATTGGTTAAGTAGAGTTCCAACATTATATAAGTAGGGAGATAGTTAATGTGCAGTTTTATTTCAGCAGACACAACCAGATGACTGTAGTTTAAGAAATACATTTAGGTAAACCCAACACAGAAAAGGATCTAATAACATAACAATAAGAGTAATAGTTTGATTGGTAACAGTATTGTGAGATAGATAGCTGCAGCTTAGACAAAGGTGCAGAAAAGAAAATGCTAAATTAATTTCAGCTTTATGTAGTTAGATCACCAAAAATATCTATACAAGGCACAGAGAATTACAGCAAAAAGAATTAGCAGCACAGATGGTCAACATGATACATATAGAAAGGATGCCCAAATGGATTTGTTTAGACAGAAAAAGGTGCCTTACAGGAGATACCAGGAATATGGGCTCATATAACACAGGGTCAATGAAAAAGATTTGACTGGATCCTTTTCATCTTCAGAACAGTGCAGAGATAATAAAATATCCATTATCACAGGAACAAAGGGGGTTTCATCAACAATAGAAGGGTTTGTTTAATGTTTGAACAGTACAAATCATGCAGAGGAAAGAAAATTGAGATTGAATCATTACATTGATTGAAAAAGTGTTGGTCGCCTTATAAAAAGAAAAGCCGGTTCTTCTTATAACCAATAAACTGAGTGTCAGCTCATTCCGGAAGAAAAATATTGAGGTTGTGGAGTCACAAATAATTTAAAAACTTTTCTACTTTCATCAAAATCCAGCAAGGTACAGCCATGAATTAAGGAAGCTCGAGACAATGCTGTAGAAGGTCAAAAGTGGGTGTGCAGGCCTTCTTATTTCCTAAAGTATTGTACTTGCATTATTATTAAATGAATAAATATGAGGGAGTCTAAGACACCCTGATCAAGACCTGTTGTACCTATTATCTATTGCTGCATTCCTCTGCAAGGCTCTATGGAGTTGCACAAAATGATGGTGAACTATATATAATGAAAATCTGCTGGTTCAGTCCAAACATGTTCAGTTTGTCTGTGGCTCTCTATTCAAAAATTAAAAAACAGGATGCTTGACCTGTTAGGAAGGGTGCAGGTATTCTAGATTTAATCAAGCCCTGCTCACTTCATATTTCATATGTCTCCCTCTTTAATGGGGAATGTTGGTTGGGGTCCTAAGCGGTTCGATCTGTAGTGAGTGTTTGAAAAAGAAAACAGTCTCCCATCCCCACAACTATAAAAACTGCTTACAAAATTACCTAATCTATGTAATATGTCTTTTTTATTGTGCACTTACAATGTATCCTGTTTAATATCAAAGAATAAATGCACTTATAATATGTACGTAATTCCCAGTACTTGGTGATAAAAATAGAAATGTGCAGCTGCTGATTTTCCTGTAAAAGAGACACTATGTTTGTAGAGAGGAACTACACCAGCACTTTATTTGACATTTAGAAAGAGAAATAGTTCTACTATTAATCAGTTCACAAAACAAAAGCTAAGTATCTGATTAATAATTTCCACTAGCATTGCCAATTGATCATTCCTTGGCAAAAGGTTTTATATCATCATCTAGGAATAAGAAAAGAGAATGAGAAGACTGAGAAAGCAGAAATGTTCCTACTCCCGATACAGCACTGATAGAAAATGAGTTTAGCAATGGATTTTATTGCATGCAAACAGTAAAGGCTGAAAGTGCAATAGGAAACCGTTCAGCAATCTAGCGAACATGTTAGAACATCAGGTAAGCAGAATTCCAGGCTTGTGGCTGTTTTTAAATGAGCCTTCATGTAATAATTGCACACCTGTGAATTAGCCAGTTCTCTAGAGATGCCACGCGACCTGTAAGTAAATCCAATTTATATGAAATCATAGCAAAGCACCTTTAGCACCTTCTTTAATAGTAGACATTTCCTAAATGACCCATAAATAGGGAACATCTGCTCTTTAGTTTTACCTTCACACCCAAATGATTATTATTAGCTGCTAAAATCTCTTGGTTAGCTAAATACTGTAACCCCAATACTATCCCCTGGCACAGTGACCTCATTGTAAAAATATAATCACCACTAGAACTTCAAACATAAATAAGTACCTTTTCCTAAATGTAGCCATTTGAGGAAACATATTATTCAGGAGGTTTTTACTTTCTTATACCAGGCAGCTGCACCAAGAGACCATTTACAATGCTGCATAACAAGGAAACCCAGTTACAATGCCAAATGTCCACTGTCCTATGGTAAAAGGGTGGATTTATTGTAGGCACTAAACAGTGCAACCTGTTTACATTGACAAGCCACTACTACATTATGGGGATTATTGGCTAAAGTGAGAATTCGGCTGTTGAATTCTCAAACCGCGGATTCCCATAGCAAATCCACGACAATTTTAAAGTCACGACTACAACAATATTCCCATAGTAAAGTTGCGACTGCAAAAATATTTCCATAGTAAAGTCGCAACTGCAACAGTAGCTGCCTATCGCGACCGTCTTTAGCTAGGGAATTCACACCTTTGCGCGACAATTCGGACTTTAGTCAATACTCCTCTATATGTCTTAGCCTCATCATAAGCCTCCCAGTATGTTTTTATGTGCAAATGGGAAATCAGAAAGCTTGTATGCCTGCAGTAAAAGAGTTTATCTTTTGTATTTGGATTGCAAATACACATTTTCCTATCATTTCATAGATTTGGTAAATGGTTCAAACTGTAATCTTTTTGTTCATCTCTTCATATTAAACAGAAGTATTATTTCAAACAGCCCTAAACCAAACCCAACAGCACTTGTGGTCTATTTTCTTGGTGGAGTGTATGTTTCCCAATTCACCCAGCTTCTTTTTCCTTAAAGTGCACCTGTCAGCTTGTCCAGATTTGAAGCTGTGGGAGCCGCCATCTTGTGCCCAACCTGCCAATCAACCACTCTGACACGCCCCCTAAGGCGTGT
>JAKJJM010147243.1:0-14682 GCA_021901965.1 Pipa carvalhoi
TTTTTTTTTTTTTTTGGTAGATCATAGGAATCTGCTGGCGAAAAGATTTGTGTGAAGCAAGAGAAAGTAAAGTTCCATCCCATTCTCTCTCCACATCTTCATCCATATATTTTATCTCATCCATTTTTTACATTTATCAGTTACTGTTTATCCATTTTCCTTTGTTATACTTATTTTCTTAACTCATATATTTCTGTGTCGCCCCCTTTTTAGGGGGTTATTCTCTAAAGTCCGAATTGTCATGTAAAGGTACGAATTCGCCAGCTAAAGACAGTCGCAAAAGACTGCTACTGTCGCAGTCGCAACTTTATAATGAGAATATTGTCGCAGTCGTGACTTTACAAAAGAAATGTTGTCGAAGCTGGAACTTTAAAAATTGTTGCAGTCGTGACTTTATAATGGGAAAATTGTCGCAGTTGCAGATTTGCTATGGGAATCCGCTCTTTGCGAATTTGACAGTCAAATTCTCACTTTAGAGAATAACCCCCTTAATCTTTTTCCCCAATTTAGTCCCTGTCATCCATTATGAATGTCTCCATACCTAGCTACTTCTCACCACCTGTATGCTATAACTCAGTACTCTTTCTTCTGTTGTTCTTTTGCTTTCTCACAGTCCATGGAGTTTACTAGGTTGACTCACAGTCTTCTGAATACATCTGTAGAGTGTCCTAAACAGGATGCCAAAACAGGTCACAGTGCTTTTTATATATAATGCGTAGCTTTGATTTTGTAATTAAATGCTTAACTAAAACTTTCTGACAATTTAGAAATCACAGTACCCCTGGTGCCAATTGTGACTTTAAAAGTTAGGCATCCCCGCAGAAAAATGACCCAAAATGTCCAATCATGTGAATATTTCCTGTTTGCAGCGCTAATCCTAATGGAAGATCCTAGTAGCAAGGCAGCTTAGAGATTTTGGGCCTCATTGACTAAAGTCCAGATTCACCTGTCAAATTCACATAGCTACAATTCGAGTCGCACCAAAATAGACATGAATTCACTTCTCAGGATTGACTAAGTGGAGAATACATTTGCGAACAGGCAGACAGTGGTGAATGCTATCAGGTGCGTAGTGTGGCATAGTCAGATGGATAGAAGTAGGATAAGAAGTGATGCAGAGTGAGGCAAATTCGAAAAGTGAAGGGCAGTGACGTTAGTTTCATCATATTCCACTAACTGTATTCTATAAATATTTTATCTATTTCTATGTCACATTGTCCCTAGGTCATGTTGTCACTTAATTGCAGTTGCCATCACCACCTTTGAATGAATAGTCGCCATAAGCAGCACTGGAGCCCTGCCATCAACCCCCTCAATTCTCCAGTGTGAAGTGGTGAAGTCAAACAGGTGAATTCGAAGCAGTTTATTCCTCTGCACCACTCCTTCACTTAGTCAATAGTAGAACAGAGTACCTGTGAACGTGCACACAAAATGATGTGAAGAGCTCTGTAAGATCACGACTATCATAGATGCCAAAATTGGTTGCGTATTCGCCGCTTTGCAGAGTTTGCTCAATGAGAGAACATGAGGAAGTGGAGAATAGATGCAAATTCATTGCTCTATGCAACTATTTGGCCTTTAGTCAATGAGGCCATTTGAGTCAGGCAGCCTGGTTCCCTTGCAGTTCCCCAGTCCACACATCCAAAAACACAGACCTTTAGAAGAATTGACTTCAGTTATAGAATATATGAATAACCAGCAGCAGGTGTACTCCAGAAGGGATGCAGCAAGGATAACCTTGTTTTAAGGCATAAAAGCATGACTGCTCAGATAGAAGAGGAAGCACTGTCAATACAGTATATGAATTCCAATGTCAGTGGCTTTAATGTGATGAGAAAAATGTAAAAAGGCAAGCTTTACACTTGTCTATCAAACTAAATTTGTGAGAATGTCCCCAGATGAATTTTTAAATAGACATTTTGTAATAAACCAAGAATAAACTCTACAATATAAATGTGTAAGATGTAATATTAATCTACTGTGGCTGGAGCAGAGAGTATTAAAATCAATCCAAAAGGGAAAAAAGACATAACAATTGTTAAAAGAAGAGAAGAAATGGGCCATAACATATAAGTTAGGCAAAACATTTAATGGGGCAAGGAAATGCTTCATATTATAATTCAGTTCACATAGCTCTTAAAATGTTATATTTTTATGTCTGCGGTGCTCAGTGATTTAATCCCTGTTAATATTAAATAAAACATACACTCAGAATTTTACTGTAAATACCTATGCAGTTTTCTAGCTTTAAAATGTCCACATAGTAAAGATATGCAGGACATTTATATATGTAGGACTTGTATATATATATATATATATGAGTATTGAAATACTTGGTGATATGTTTTTTATTGGACTAACAGTCAGTTTACACAGACAAGCTTTCGAGAGGTCTGTCCTCCGTTTCTCAAGTCTCAAGCAATACTGAATTTAGAAATTAGAAGTGAGTGTCTTTAGGAGAATTATGTCTGAATGCGGTTGCCTCCTGTTTTTGAAGGTATATTGCCATGGAAACACAACACTTTAGTTTGGATTATCTGCCAGGGTCAGGTGGGATGCAGAGGCTGCAATGGCTAAGTAGATTTTTACCTCTGCATTAGGCATTCTGTGAGCTTGCATAGTAGGAATTCATGCCAGGTTCAGGACAAAGATCTTTCAGTGCAATCCATGCCTTAAAAACACAGTGTACAAATTCCACTTTTTAAAAAACTGCCCAGGGAATGTAATTTGGGCATATTTTTTATAATGATTACAAGGGAACCATTAAATTCCATCTAATAATAGATCTGACTCCACTTAGTGACAAGTACATTGTTTGTATAAGCATGATTTAATTACTCTCTGTCAATGGTTAGTGTCAATACACTATGACCATTTTATAATGTTAGAATGGCATCTATGGCGAAATTTACTAAACTCAAAAAGGCCGATTTCACCCTTTCGAGTTTATTCCCTGTAAATATCACTGTTCGATCGGTAAATATCGATCAATATTTTTTGATTGACTTTTACCTATTGAAGCTTTTAAATCAAATTTTTTCGATTACATTTTTTGATGGAAAAGTAGCCAAAGTACTAATGTAAAGAATGGCTACTTTTCCATTAAAAAATCCAATTGAAAAAAATTGATCGAAAAACTATCGATTGATATTAACCACTCGAACAGCGATATTTACAGGGAATAAACTCGAAAAGGTGAAATTGGCCTTTACTAGTTTAGTGAATTTTGCCCTTAGTCTTTTCACCATTGTAAAGATCTTTCATACTGCATAGTTTAATTCTGAAACATGTAACTCAGTTGCTATAAAGCAATGCAACAAGCCTCTAATTAACCACCATCAATACAACATGAATATATCCAAAGTATCTAAATTGATAGGGAAGATGTGGCAACACAAGCAGTGCCAGTCTTAGGGTGGGAGGTGCTCTGAGTGAACTCCAAATATGGTGCTTATGTCACATCCTGACAATGTTGCAGCTACTGTTCTCCATGGCTGACAGCTCCGTCTTTCAAATATTCTTATTTTTTTCCCTGCTTGCGTGTGTCTACAGAAGCCCCTCCATAAGCGGTGCCCCGTGTGAATTCACAGGATGCACACCCCAAAGGCTGTCCCTCAACACAAGTAGAGGGAGAGATCAGACTGAGCTTACCAACTTATTTTAAAAGAGACTAATGTAATATATCTGATGCAGGTCTGAATCTATTTTACTACAGCTTTGCATACTACGTATTTTTATATGTTTCCCTCTTTAAAGGCACTAGTAACACATGGCACATTCACCAAACATAGCCCAGAAGTTAGCCAAGGAGGGCCCGAGCCAGCCCAAATAAACCAACGACACAAGAAAAAGCCAAGGCTGCTCACTGCATTATCTTCAAGAGGAACAACCCATTTATTGAAGAACGTGCCCACACACACAACGTTTTGGGGGAACTATCACCTCCCTTTATCAGATGTACACCTCAGGTAGGAGTGACATCTCATGCCTTTAAAACAGGTCTAAATCACCTCAGGTTCATGGTTGCAGTTTTTATTGGAAGAAGTGCAGTCAGCAGCCTGCATACAAACTCGCTCAAATAAGACCTGCAGCAAGCAAACTTCAAATATCTTTGGCCTTTAAAGTGAAAGCAATAGCTATATCTTCCATTCTATGAAAAATATATAGTACAGAGCTGAAATATCTACAGCACCAGAGTGCTTCAGGTGTAGACTTTGAAAGAAAAAAGTGAAAAAAAACATTCATACAAGCGGAAATTTTAGTAGATATTTTTATTATGATTTTTCAAAATTGTTCCTGAATGCTGGTAGGTAATACTGAAAATGATGCAGAACTGTGAAGAACTCACAGAGTGCTTCGAGATAGTTTGATGTTTGTAACAAAAAAATATTGCACACACCAGCTGTTTAACGCATCCTATGATATCACTTTTGATGTGCATGCAAAATTCTAGGAATTTGTTAAGTATGTCATACTGAACACTTAGCACTTTGCTACCTAAACCATGGTATTATAATCTCTGAAAAGTAAGAAAATTTAAGATAGGTTTTTTGTTACTTGTAGTCCAGTTAAACAGTCCTTCTTGGCTTTTTTCCAGATATGAACATTGAATGATAAGTTTCAGTGCTGCAGACATTGTTTCTGCAGTCCCGGATTCTGCATGCTGCCATCAACCTTGTTTCAGTCAACAGATTCTGAACGTTGCATTGTGGATGTAAAGAACACTGATTTATGTTTTTTTTTAACAGAAAGTTACAACAGGTGGATTAACTGGCAATGAGGTCTATCCAACAGAGAACTATTATTCTGCAATTTATACATGCATTAGAAGTGCTATTAATTATAAATGTAGCATGTGTAATAAATAAATCCCTATTAGGGATTGTTTTCATACAAGAGTTAGGATTAGGATTACTTGCTGCTCTGTTTTGTAATTATTTTTTTTCCATATAAAATCCCAGTATGCAGTATGTTAATGCAGTGGGTCAGTTGACCAAGGACATATTCTGCATGTGAAAGTAGCTATTTCAGCCTACAGAGTTCTAGGGACAATTGTGAGCTGGAGTTTGAAGTACTAATGAGAGGGATAGTTGACATCTAAAAGGGTCTTGTGTATCCTTCAAAGAAGTTATGCACTGTAAGTAGGGTGTGGCACCAGGTAGGAGGTGCCATAGAAAGCTGCATTTGCTCCAACAGTGAGGAAGTAATTTCATTTCTTCTTCTTCTTCTTCTTCATTATTAATTATTATTATTATTATTATTATTAATAATAATAAACATATTTTTCTCTAATTATGAAAACAAGGCCAAATTTGTTAGTGAGCATCTAGAAGGTGTCTCCTGGAGTCAATGTTCTATTTGTAATCTATAGAGTTCCCCTGAAATTGCCATCCTGGGTTTAAGTACAAAAGTTGAGGTAGAATTTCCCAGTGCCTATCTTACAGGAGGGGGCAGTGCTGCTGGGGATAGGGTACCCCAATGCCTATCTTACAGGAGGGGCAGTGCTGCTGGGGATAGGGCACCCCAGTGCCTATCTTACAGGAGGGGGCAGTGCTGCTGGGGATAGGGCACCCCAGTGCCTATCTTACAGGAGGGGGAAGTGCTGCTGGGGATAGGGCACCCCAGTGCCTATCTTACAGGAGGGTTCAGCGCTGTGGGTGGTAGGGGGCCACAGTGCCTATCTTACAGGAGGATGCAGCACTGTGGGTGGTAGGGGGCCCTGGTGCAGATCTTTTACCAGTGCCCCAGGGTGTGTTGTTACACAATGTTAGGTTACTACTTTGGAACAGAGTATGGAAAGGGGGTACATTGCTTAATTAAGTAAGTGAAGTAAAAGGAGCCTATTTTTAGAGGAGAAAACTACTGTAACCCAGTCTCCCATAATAAGTTACTATAATAAGGTGCTAAAATGCTAAAGAAACATCATTATCTGAGACAATCAGCATCAAATATTATTATCACTTACAGAACCTCATTGTAATCATTTCATTACTCAGAATCAACATGTTTCCATTTTGTCTTGAAAGGGAAAGTAAAGACAAAGTGCCTTATTGACTAAAGTCCGAATAGTCGCATAGAGCTATGAATTTGCATCTATTCTCCACTTCCCCATGTTCGCTTATTTACTAAAATCCGGAAAGTGGCAAATACACGACCAATTCAGGCATCTACAATATGCATGCACAGGTGCTTCTATTATTGGCTAAGCTGCGGAGTGTGTCGAAGAAGCGAATGCGACTAGGTAAACTTCTCCAAATTCACCTGTTTGACTTCACAATTTGACTAGTTTTCCTGCTATTCCCACCTAAACTCCTAACATGCTCCCTTGGATCAGCCACCCAAGCACACTCAATACAATACCTGCTGTAATTGTTACAGCTAGATCTTTAAAAATAAGAAAGTATTGTTTAATTTTTCCTGCCAACAACATTCTTAACATTGTTTTTAAACCACAGAGCACCTTGCAACAACTGTAAAACTCATTAAACTAAAACTCTGCTCATGATAAATGTTTTTTACTGGAGCAGATTATAGTAGTAAGAGGATAATTCAGGATGTAATAGCATAAAAACAAAAAATACACACAACATATTAGAAACATTTCTATTTTGGTATTAGTGGTGAAATATCAAAGAATTGTTTTGGACATTGAATCCTCTTCAAAGGCAAAATAAAATCTATTCTACATGCCTGATGTCTGAGAATCCACCCCAATTCTGTCTTGTAGAATAACTTAAATAAGCCAATAGTGTTAAATGTTTAGTCCAATAAGTACTGGATGCATTCACTGTAAGATTTTACAGCCTCTTTACTCTCTGTACAATAATAAAAGTTTATGGTGTGTGCTTTAGTTTATGTGGCCCATAGTAAATGTCATCCACTTTATAATAGAGACAGACATGACTTGATAGCATCCCTGCAAACTACCAATGTCCTCTCAGATGTTCACTGTCAAGTATTTATGTATCATTCCTTTATATTCAGAATTCTATTATTTCTAATCCTTGAGCCTTGTAAACATCTCATCTAGCCCTGCTCACAGACTGCTAAAATCACCTACTGCTCAATTTGTTCCTGCTAATATTATCTTCATTATCAAAATGGCAACATATATTTCAAAGCAGCCAAGAAACGGTTTTATAATAAAAATGTGTGGAGAAGAGAAGGGTAAAGTTTCCTGCTTGCAAGAACTTACAGTCTTTAGGAAGTACCATTGCAAGTGAAGGTTCCACAGATGCAAGCTCCAAAGGGTATACACCCGGACTAGCAGGGAAAATAGTATACATTATATATATATAAACAGATGTAACTAGAGATGGCCGAATTTTTGAAAAATTCAATTCGGCTGAATCGCCGAATTTTTCTGAAAAGTTCGATTCGTTACGAATTAATTCGTAATGAATCGGGTCAAAAAGAAGGGGTCCACAGGACCCTCACACCTCCCCCGATCCCCCCCAGTATCAGCCTCCTACCCAGGGGTATTTAAATCATTAAACGGCAAGTTAAGACACATTCTAACAATCTAACACTGACATTCTAACAATCTAACATTCTAAATCTAACAATGTACACATAAAAAAATAAATATTTTACAAAAAACAGGAATCATAAAAAATAAACAAATAATAAAACATACATTTTCTATAAAAGAGTTAAAAAATCGCATTACTACTCACCGCTTCTGAAGTCTTCTCTTCTGCCCATGAAGTAATCCTGGATGGGCCATTGTTGTCTGAGATGCCCTCGCTCCTTATCTTGGTCCGGCGTAATCCAAATGAATCTTCTTTCTTCATGCGCAGGTCTTTCTTTTTCTGGTCCTTCTTCTTTCTCTCTCAGCGCCGACTGAGTGTATTCCTCTGCTCCTCAGCTATTTATACCCTGCTACTGATTCGTTAATGGCTGAGATGCAATTAGCCAATCAGGAGGAGTCTTGGGGTATGACAGTTTCCTATCACATTAGCGATCCCCCACCCTGCCTAGCGCTGGGGCAGGGTGGGGGGGGATAGGGGTCCAATGAACCCCTTATTTTAATTTAACCCTCCCCTACCCCATAGAGATATGGAGCGGCAGGGGGAGGGTGCATTTGCGCTATTGAAATAATTGGGCATTTAAATAATTAACTGCTTACTTGCCAGTTAATTATTTAAATAGCGCTTGATGGGGCTGATACTGGGGTGGGATGGGGTGGATCGGGGGAGGTGTGGGGGTCACAGGGAACCCTGCTAGATGGGGTTTACATGGTTCATAGCAGTTATTTCCATAGCGCTAATATTGCATTAGCGCTATGGAAATAATTGGGCATTTAAATCATTAACCCCTTAACTTGCCGGTTAATGATTTAAATACCGCTGGGTGGAGGGCTGATACTGTCTGGAATTAGGGTAGATGTGGGGGTGGTGGTAGAGGTGTGGTGGTCCTGTGGACCCCTAGTGTAGGGGCAAAAAAAAAGGCAGATTTGTTCCACCGAATCAGCATAAAATTCGGATTCGTTCCAAATCAATTTTTTTCTGAAATTCGGAACGAATTCCAATTCGGACGAATCGATTCAGCCATCTCTAGATGTAACCTTACTAAAAGCTGCTAGAGTGCAGTACAGCATGATGATATAATACATCAAGAAAAGAGTGTGGAGAAAGGTGGTTAAGAGATGAGTAAGAATGAGTAAGGATAAGGTTGAGGATATGTGCCCAGGGGAAAAAGTGATCTTTTTTAATTAAATGTCTGTGAAAGCTCTAGGCTTCCTTGAAGAGGTGGACTTTAAAGGAGCTTTTAATATGTTGAGGGTTACGCTTATTCTTATAGATGGGATGAAGAGAAAGTTGAAAATAAAGGAATTTTTAAGTCTGCCATACAACTGTGGTTATTGTGATCTTGCATAGAGCCTTGTACCTACTGCCTGCATTGTATTGATAACTCAGTAAGGTACTCTCTCAGGGTCCCACAGTCCTTTGTGCTTCTATCTTAAAATCCAATTGTACATGCATCCCTGAATTTGAAAATCCCAAACTGGCAACCATAATCTTAGTACCCAGTTTGCAACATTTCTTTGAGTCCCGTATATATATATATGTACAGTCTTCAAAAAATATAATATTGTACAAAATCATGGCATTGTGTTTATAAAAGTACACTTTGCCTACTGCTACCCAATGATAAATGATCTCCATCGTGTTCTCTGCAGGAAAGCACATACTTTGTGAATCCATATCCTCGTGGAGATGATGATAGAAAAGCAAGATATGATGATATCTATACATATACTGTATTGCCCTGCAGGAGCTGTGCAGATTAGCTCCACTACAAATCTGACATTTTTCTTACTTTAATATTGTGCGTCCATGAAAAATGATTTAATTAATTCTGAAGACTGCAGTGCGTTCTAAAAACATCACACTCTGGATAGAAAGACTCAAATACTCCATTACACATAAAATGCATTTCACCTCTTAAAAGTCCTGATGAGTGTGAAAGAGTTAATATTTTGGTTGCACAGAGATATTGTGTATGATTGCTCCTTGTGCGAATAGGTGACAAAAGAAGTGACCGACTTATTTTTCATTATCATAAATGAAATTTTAAATTAATTATAAACATAAGCTAGCTCTTAGGAAAGCATATCTACAGGATGAACAAAAGAAAAATTCTAAGTTCAGTTTTGCAGTTAATCCTAAATGTATACACATTTTTTTTTTAAATACTTTTTATTTATTTATGTACTTTGTTTCATTTTCCTGGTGTTAACTTCTGATTACCTCTTGATTGTCTTTATCAACAGGAGGATAATAAGAATTTAGTAACTGATAGCATAATAAAGCAAAATGATAATAACTAAATAATATCAGTGTATTTGAAAATGGTTTGTGGAATAGATATCAGAATTGCAGATAGATTTGCTTTAATAGATGTTATGTTGAGCTGTATGGAAACAGTGGGCTAAAATACAACTTCTATAGCATAGCAGGTAAGAAGGGTGCAAAACCATCTGCTTAATTCTATTGTAAACTCTTAGCAAAATTGCTTATACTGGTAATACAGTTTTATATTCCTATTGTAATATTTATTGCTCTCTCTACTGTATCTCTCTGTAATATCTCCTAGAAAGTAGTTTATTTTACACCTGGATATCTGGCATCTTTGACCCTGTGGGGGCCGTTTGCGAACTTCTGGTTGGATTTTACCTTTTGTAAAACTAATGGTTTGAATTTATGCTCAGGTTTTTTTATTTACATTGGTAAGCCCTGTGCAGAAATTGCTATCAATTATAATGGCTGCAAGATTTCAGCAAAGCAGTGATAGAACACAATACCTGTGCTTACTAGCATTGTCATTAGCATTAGATGTCACACGCGTGATTAAAGATGAGCAATACTAGTTTAGCAGCTGGTGTAGTGACTGAGTGAATGGATTGGAGTGGTGGCTGGACTAATGTACCAGCATTCCCCCTCTGCCCCGTGTACTCCTCTCAGTTGATTGCACACAACCTTACAGCACACTCACTGCTTCACTGCTGCTGCTCCCTGTCTTAGACCACAGTAAATATGTTTTTTTTTTAAAGCTAGATAATATTAAGTGATTATTACATTTTAAAACAGGTTCTTTCCTTATTCAGTACATATGCAGAGCTGGTAGAGAGAGGGCTCACAGGCTATGTACAGTTATGGAAAAGCTTCTGAAGCACTGGAAGATTTAGACAGTAAAGCCAGAAGAGAGACATATGCAGAAGGTTATAGGAGTTACTGTATGTAGTGGTGGACCTAGTTAGCAGTGGGACTTTGTGTAAGATTAGCTCTTAGCCCTGACACATGACCCACTACCCCTGTGTACATTTCCGAGATGTTTTGCAGTGTTACCATACATGCCTCAGATGCTCTGTGATGCCCCTACACATACATGCCCCGATGCTCTGTAGAGTCCCCATAGATACTGTAGGTACAATTTTCTCTACACATGCCCCACATGCTCTATGGTGGTTCCACATATGCCCCAGATGTTCTGATTGTTCCACACACGCCCCATGTGTTCTGCACTACCTTCATATAAATCCAATATCCTATGCCCACACACACACACAAGTTATATATCCATTGCTAGAAGTAATCAGAACTGATAACAAAGTTGTATGATAATGGGGGGTTATATTGCAGGGATGTACTTACTGTTATTTACTTACAGCATAGTATCCAGCAACTGAGCTGTAACAGCATTTTCTTGCAGATAAGAGGAGATTTAACACAGGCATTTTTTTTATTTTTCTACAACAGTTACAGGGAAACTTGTCAGGGGACGTTGGCAATATCCTCAAGGGTCAGCAGTACTGATTCTAAGAGAAAGTGTCATTGGATTCCTTTGAGAAATACTTGCTTGCTGATAACCTACCAACATAAAGGAACATTGCTTCTCACAATAAATTGTGCTATACATTTTATGATAACCCCAAACTTCATACTTTACAGTTCACATAGGAGTATCAAAAGTCAAAACCACAATGGGGTAGTCTCCATATGATATGGTATGATTCCATTAATGTACTGTAGATAATGTCCATGCAGTATTTCTGAAGTCTTTGCGTATTTACAAAATTGGCATTTATAAGTGTGATCAAACTCTCTAAACCTAATGGTACTTTTACATGGTACATATCTACTCTAATGGAACAGTTCTGTGGCTTCTGAACCATTGTAGGCAGGGCTGTTAAAATTGTGCTGCTACATTACCAAATCACATTCCACTAGCTCTTTTTTAAAGGAAGATTTGGTTGCAATAAAGGCTTGGACATTGGCACCATCAATAATAAGCACCTTCTCTCTGGAGGTTCAGTCTTGTTTAGGGTAATATTGCCCACAGCTCACTCAAACTCTTATAGGTCCCACTTACAAATGGAGTAGTGCCTGTACCATTAATGTTACAAATAAAGGGTGCCAGTGGTTCTTCTTTTAAACAGGGATAGTTTATTTACACAGCACACCAAACTTATAATTTCACACTCTTAACTTGAGGTAGCACAATATTCGATACATTCAGTACATTCAGTGCATAGTTACCCTCCCATGAGCAAAACAAGGAGTTGGAACTGTTCTCACCCTTCCCTGGGTACAGTGTGGACATTACAACCTCTGGAAAATACTTAGGGGACTTCCTTGTAGCATCTGAGATCTGACCAGCCTGAGTCTCTCTCATCCCAGAGGGTACCAGCACCTTCAGATCTATAGAACTATTGCCCTAAAGACCTATCCCTTGAGACCCTGCCCTAGGTAACTAATATTACATGCAAGGTATCTGGGTGTGCAACCACTACAATCCTTCTTGGGAATAGCTACCCTTCTGTGGCTTAAGGCTAACTATCATTCTCTGGAGTTATCTAACACAAGAGATCTTCTATCTGCAGCTGCCTACAAGCACTTCCCATCTTACCTGTTATTACCATTTTCATAAATATAGCTGCCATTTTTACTGGTTTTAAATTAATTGAAAAATGATGTTTTACTTTTCAAATATTTGGGAACATTAGAGGTTTCTCTATAACTTTAACCATTAGCAAATACCCTCCCATAATGTACACACATTTTCCATGTTTACATGATAATTTACAAGCTTACAATTCTTCCCTAACATACTCTTAGAAAAGTAGAATACATACAGCTGTTGACAATATAGTGATATTCAACATCGGCTAGAACTTCTGGTTTAATAGCTCTTGCCTTTTCCATATGGGCTGGCAAATATTTCTGAATTACTTTGAAAAAGTTTGAGTCTTTTCAACATGATTTATTGCACAGCAATTTTTTTTCTGAGTTAGTGAGACAGAGAACTAGAAAGTAATTGGACTGCATGAGTTCCAACAGCAATAGAAATGATTGGAATATCAGATCTCTATCAGAGAGAGGAGGGTTTTCCAATTTCATTTAACTTATGCAGACACATCCTGCTCTTTAACAAATGGTGAACGTTGGCAAGATCAGCGCATAACAGTAATCTCTGTGTATCCCATTAGCACTCATTGCTGTAGCCCTGCTACAATATGACACCCAAAATGAGCAGTTTAGTGTATAAGAATAATGGATTGAGCTCTCAGATAATAAAATGGGAGGAAAAAAGGAGCGGAGTGCTGGATGAGAGGATACTCACTCTTTTTCTCCCTCTCTCTTTCTATTCATATATATATATATATATATATATATATATATATATATATAACCATTTATTTCATGTTCATTATACAGCATGCTGAGATTAAAATAAAAGCAACTGAAAACAATTTCACTATATTGCCAGAATGCAGGAAAGTCTATCATTCATGCATATTTCATGCAGGGAACTTTAAGGAAAATCTAAATCGGTAAACAGTTTTGTAATGCATATATAATTAAAATATAATGTAACATTTTTAAAAATGAGTTCCTCTATATGAATCCCTGATGGCACAGCATGACCTGATCAGGACAGTGGCACATCAGCGAGCCATGATGTCACAATCCTTATTAATTTGCGGCTTTAGCTGATTAAATGCGTCAAGATGACTATTGGCTATTTCATTTTAGCAGGCTATTAACTTAGCGGCTCTGTAGAATTTGTGGAGTGTACAGAGGCATTTTTTTTTATTATAATTTTTAAGGCTAACTATCTATTACAAACATGTTTATCTGTGCATAATATTTTTTATTTGGTTCAATTTCCTGAATGTCACACTTTCCTTTTAAACACTGCCTCCCTGTATGTGTGTTTGCTTATTTCTCTTTCTCTCCTTTGTCTTGCATAAATGTCCATCTCTCATATAGCTAGCAGCTATGAACCTAAAGCTAAATAGCTCTTAAAAATGCCTCTGCCATCCCCCCCGCCAATGGAAACACATATATACAATGATGTTGAAGAGGAAGTGGAAGTGTTTGTCTCTCTTATTGTGCAGGTAGCACTAGCACGAGGTATGATGAGTGTTGGAAGTTACTATCTAAATGGGATGTGACAACCCTACATTTACAAGTACAATCTATATATTGGTATTATTTATTTATTCATTACTTAGTTATCATCAAATTGTCAGCATTGACTGATGTTATTTTAAAAAATGGCAGCCTTCATATGGTTTACTATAAGAGTATATTTAAAGAAAAGCCACAGAAATGCAATAAATATCCACAGTAGTCCTGTTCCTAGAATGTACTGATAATTCTACATGATTCTTCTCATAGATAAATATATTGGAAAGTTTGCTGCTTTGGTCATTGTGTGAAAGACAAATATAAATGGATTATTCCAGACATAGCTTTTCTTATACTATTGTATTGCTGTTGTAAATGTGCAACCCCTTTATTCACCTTTTGCTCCCCTTTGCTCACATTTGAACTCCTTTGTGGAGAGGAGTTATATTACAGACCTCTTTACTTAGGTGGTTCCCAGCTTACATACTGCATGAAGTACCGTGCTGTCATAATTCACTATATCTGCTGGTTATCTCTCATGTGCCAGGCATCTTTCATGATGAAAACTACAAGGAAATGTTACTTATTTGTAGGACATTGCTAGCAGGCCCTTGCATGACATAAAACAACCCAACTCTATACCACTATCACTCTTCCTATAATTAGATAAAGTAAAGCTCTACATTTTTTATACCCAGACCTCATGAAATAGAATTGGTAATTCACTAGACTATATCTTGCTGTGCCCCCCCCCCCCCCCCCCCCC